>MU155199.1:0-152971 GCA_015484465.1 Pholiota conissans
AAGAAACATAAATAGGTATACTAACCTTGATCTGTTCTATATTTAACATAATATACATATATAAAACATCTACAGAGCCTTTTGATTGCGACATCATATGCTATGTGTACCTTGATAATGGCAAGCATAGAGTGACATTAAAATTCAAAAATTGCGCTTAAAGGCTGATCAGATTTGACTTGAGCATGCAGCTCAGACTACCAGTAAGTTTACGGGATGTTCACGCCATCAGTTCTTGTACTAATAATCAATTTCAAGTTGCACGCTACTATCCCGCTCGTGCACGCTCCCACTCACAAAGTGCACGCTACTTCCCCGCTACCTCAAAACCACCCCGCTCCATGACCCCGGTAAAAGATCCACGCCCGTGTATTGCTGGTTGATTAGGATATCTTCGTCATACTTGAAATATTTCTATACATATTGTTGGAATAAACAAGAGTACGCTCAGTAAACGGCAATGGTTCGACTGAGGGAGTTCTGTGAACACGACAGGATTTTATACGAAGAAAAAAGAAACCAAAGAGATAATAATACTGGACAACAGCGATCACTGATCGCAAGTCCTTTTATGGGAGACGCCCTTGGCGTCTCTTATTGTGGCGCGGTGCGCACCTTTTATCGACGTTGAGACTCAGCTATTGAGTCTATCGTCCAACACATATGTATCATCGCGGTTGTATCAATGCTTGCGTTCACTCAAATATTTCAACGGCGCGCATTGCCCAGTAAATGTCAGCAACTGGGGGACCACTTTGCCAACCTCGACGATGCTCGTAACAGTGCTCCATTGTGGGCAAAAGGCTTTCCGATATATTATGAAACTTATATAATATGGAACTTCCGTATCTAACTCATCTTCGCCATACTCGCGAACATGACAAACTTCGGAGCGACGCGAACCCGAAATGTGACATGTCGGGATGGAGTTCAACAGAAGCTCGAGAACCCCGCGCAACATTTCTTAGATGACTCGCTCAACGTTTAAAACTCCATAGAATTTGGAGGCGTCTATAAAATTTGAAAACATGTATTAAGGGAAAGCCTTCCGGACAAAGGAAGCGGGACTGGCATACCATAACTACGTAGTGCTTTCTAAATTACTGTGGTCTGCATTCATCTGGATCATAATCGCTAATCACTCTGAATCTGAATCACTACCATAAGATAAAACGGGAAAAGATAAAACGGACTCCTCATAGTGCTTTTTTTCTTCAAGTCTCATGAAGTGTGTAAGATTCCGCGATAACTGGCACCCTAAATCAGCATTTATCGAATCCACAATGTAGCTTGGAGTCCATAGTGGTAGGGAGCACGCTGAATATACGCCGACATCGCCTTGGACAAAAAAGACGTCCCCGTATTTGTATCGCAAGTGCTTGAGAACAACAGCACATGTCAGACAGCAAATTTTCGATACTCCAATCACCCGTCCAAAGCCCTATTTTTGTAGGAAATTTTCAATAAACCAAGGATCAGATAATGGAACCAGAAAGCAGTTAAAAAGGCTTTTTCACCTGCATCTGTGATAATAACTGCATCCAGTCCTCATCTTTGGTGCCATCAATTGAATTGTCCGAGTCGAAAGCTGCTAGGAGACTGGCAAGAAATGTTTCGCAATGGTTTGTGCCTCTGAATGATAGATTATTCAAATTGAGGAAAAACCGATCGCTGTCAGATAGTTCGCCTGATACGAGTTGAGGTCCAGGATTATCCAAACCTTCCATGGCATCTTGACACTGGTCTGTAGCGTCCTTGGCGTTGGCACTGTCGGAAATACCCTTCTCGAGAAATTTGATTATTTCGTATCTGCTGTCGTAATACAATTGCAAAGGACTCAGTTCCGGAATGAATTCTTTGAAGACCTCAGACCATGGGAGCAAAGACGAGTCTGTCTGGGGAATAACCATGACCTCGACAGAGATAGACTTGTATACAAATCTTGGACAGTGGATGCCTATGATGACAATCCTGGCCGCGTCAATATGACTGACCATCAGTCGCAACCATGCCAAGTAAGACCGCAACAGAGTTTTTTTCAGACTATTGCTGTGGATCACCTCGAGGTCTCCGTCGCGGTCGCGCTCTTCTATTGACATTTCCGCAGGGGAAATTCGTGGTTTACGAAGCTTATATTTGATGTTTTCGAGGTGCTTTTGGAAAGCGTGGGTTTTGGACATTCTAAAAAGCAGATATCCAGTTACGTTGAGGTGATCCACGTTTTGGTTGAATTCTTCGACGGCCTGATCAGATGCCTCGGTGGCCTCATCGTAATTCAAGGCAACCAAATTGTCCAAAGCTGTCTTGAATTGATCAAGGAGCTTCAGTATCAAATGATGAAACTCTATACGCGTTTCGTTGGTGTATAACCGAAAGGCTTCGGCCGCTGGCGGCATATTTTCATGCATTTCGATAAGGTTCGGAATTTCGACGTCTAACTTTGTGCGGTACTCGACGCAATCTCTTAGGAAAAGCCGATCGGCTTCATGTGGTTTACCATCGGCCACGTCGGATGTGAACGGAATTTCGTCGACTTTCTTCAGAGAATCAAGAAAAGGCACGGAGAGGAATTTATTGTTGAACCGACATGCGATTCTTTTGTATGATGTGGCGGCAATATATCGTGTAAATGCGGAGAAGGTGATATCTTTCGAGCCTGTGAGCGCGTTGCTCAAGATCCATAGATGCGTCGATAATGAAGGCTTGATCCTGTTGGAATTGACAATGACGGTATGTGAGTGTGTAATGAGGTAAAATTCTTGAACTGTATTCACCAACGTTTCTGAAGTTCTTGCATGTAGGAAAGTGCGTTCTGCCCTCCTATGACGTCCGGCTCCGATGGAAATATGAGTGTGTGCGCAGAGCGAGGCACGCTCTCTTCAATGGGGAGTTTATCAACGCAGACAACAATTCGTAAATTCGCGTCATCGGAAGAGGAAAAGGCATGGTTCGTCGTCAGTGCCGCTGAATTGTGTTCACCGACGACCAAATGAGCAAAGGCGTCGGATATTTTGGTTTCAAAGCGAACATCAGAGTCCGTTCTGCCGTCTTTCAGGTTATCGGTTGGATCGACCGTTGGCATGCCGCTGCGTGGAATTCCGGCGAGCATTGTAGTGATGGTCCTGAAGGCTAGGATGTTTCTGGGGACGCTATTTATTGACTCGGAGGCTATGTCCGATGAGTTCTGCCCCCCCCATGTCGGATGTTTGTTGGCTAGCACTGCGGTCCTTGCGAAATTTCTTGTCCTTTTGTGACTTGAATAGATGGCGCAGTCTTTGAAGAGTCACTTGTACTGGCATGACAATATGAAGATGAAGGTTGGATGACGGTTAGAAAAATATGAGTGGTGACTCACTAATTAAAGTTATTACACAAGCAAATTCGACCATCGAGCTTGCTTACACAAGCAACTACAGAAGCGAAAGGTCACTTCTGGCAGGTGTTGGCACCCATCCTTAGACGATTGACTGACCTTTCGTTTCTCTTTCAAAAGTCACTGCGTCGTTTGATTCATCTTTTTGCTGAATTTTTGCCGCACAAAACCCCTTGAATATCCGGAGTGGTCACTGTCAATTTAGTATTATCAAACCGGAACGTCATGTATTATCGTTAGCTTTGACCTTGAGAATAGGTAAGGGTGCACGACGAGCTGATTTACCAGGTCATGAAAGAAAATAAAGAGCTTATAGTTTCCTTGAAGTAGACAATGATTATACGTAGTGGTCGTGTCCAAAAGAAATCCTATGGGGTTACCACAAACGTCTGCGCTAAGATATTGCTTTTCTGGACAAATATGATCCCCTACCAACAAGGATAGCCTGAGGCAACATCATGCAATATGTCGAGAGTTGGGAGGTGGGAGTCGGAGAATGAGTTTGAATTTTGGACCAGAACTGATGGGAAAAGTTGTCGCAATTTGGCGGAAAAATCCGAGACCCTAGGATTTGGACTTTTTGCTGTTTTACAACCTCTGAGGCACACATGCAACCGCGTCGGTCATTCAGCAGGCCCATACCGCCTCGTCTCTCTCGCGGGTATGAAACTCCCAACCCCTCTAGAGCTGCACGAATATGCGACAGCCGCTGGCTTTACAACGACGATGGCTGTACATGCAATGCTTTCTTTCCTTTACGTGATCTCATTCGCCTTAGAGCATGCCATTCGACGTGTCGACTTCAATGTTCCTGCGTTAGTGACCTATTCCATCTCCGCGTGTGGTGCACAGACGTGTACCGCAATGACGAAAATTGCGGAAGGTACTTCTATCGCTCGGCTCTCATCCTTTCTGTTGGCAACATTGTTAGAGTTTTTCGTTTGTGTATGGATGACGGACAGACTGTCGTAGCACGTCATCCTTCGTTTCGCATGATGGGCAGTTGTGCGCCCTAGATAACGACCAGCGAGGTTGCAACCATGCACACTGCTCGTTATTTCAATATACACGTACCCCTTGTCCTAGGATGGGTTAAAGGCAGTTCTTACCCGGTTGGCGCGACTTTGGCACGCTTATCAAATCTGGTCAACAACTAGCACAAAACGACGAAAGTGAAGATCATGCAGCTCGGCAGTCTCTGCTTTTCGGATGACTCCCCGTCTGAAATTCCCCTTCTCGCTGCTGGTACGGAAGGGACATCCCGTGCTTGAAAATACTTTCAGGATGGGCCCCATAGTAGACTGGCTCTAGTGGAGGCCGTTTCATGATGAACTTGGCTTGGATCGTGGACCTTGGACCACAGTCAAAGGGTCAGGAAAAGGCGGTGTTGGACGGAGATGCCTTTTCCCTTTGAAGATGGACAGTGGTCCTCGACCTTGTGTTAGTGGACTTGTTTTTTTATTTTATCAATAGTCTCCCTTTCACACTATCGTGTTCCCTTTTATTCGCCATTTGCCCTTCGGCCGACATCAATGCATCACTCCTGTGGAAGATCACGGTCATTGAAAATCATCCAAGCCCTATTCAAATCTGCGGCGTTAAATGCATCGTGCACAAGCAACATCCGTGCCCGTTATTCGTCCGATAGTATCGCTATTTTGCAATTCTCTGATTCGTGGTATCCAGGGCCGCGAGCCTTTCATCATCCAGTGCAAAGGTTGCACCTAATTCATCCTATCACAGTTAATCTTGGGCTTGACATCCGGGGATGTAAACTGATCCTTCTACAAGTAGGCTGTGTTCCGTGTGGTATTCCCGACTAACTGATCAAAAATTAATATCGGCCTGCTGGATAGAAGCACCTCTGAATCGGACACTCAACAAAAGGAACGTGGCCTACGCACCTGATACCGTATCCCCGTCTCCTCCAATTGTCACTCCTAGGGCTATATGATGCTTCACTGCGGGACAATGGTTTTGTTCATAACTGATCGTTCAGCGGAGCAGAATTTCTCCATCTCCACATCCAAGTATTTTTCGGAAGCGCTGAGGGCAAATCCCAGACAGTTCTTGTTCATGAGTCAGATCCACTGCACAGTGTGCATTGTAATAGGATCCCCGTTGTCTACAGAACGTACTCTCCCACGGAGAGGTCTCCGTAGCATGTGTTGGATCTCCAGCTGAATTCCAGAAGGAAAAGGTTTACTTTGGGCTTACTGCGCAGGGTCTATGGCCTTGTGGCGCCCCGACCTCAAAGGAATTGAATGCTAAACACACATGCTTGCGCTTTTCGTACAAGCCCGAGGACTGACTGCTTATTGGTTCGCTACTGGGCATGCAGTCCGGCATGCTGTTAAATGTTCGTCGATTTCTCTCGTGCACCGCCTCCGGCAATGCGATCTTTCTTTCTGTGCATTGTTATGTTGAATAAATTGTACCAGATTTAGGGGACTTGGCGTTATTCCGCCCAACTATCGTAGCTTGTCTGATTGTTATTCTCTTTCATTTCAGAAAACCCAGCTACATACCAACGCGATAAAACAGTCGACTGTCGCCTCCGCGTGTCTAATCAAGAAGCATACTTCAAATCGACATACATTTTCCAAATTATTCTGCCTTGTAGCGATAAACACAGACACCAAACGTCGCATTAACCTCCCATTCGCCACGCCCATTGGTAGACGGGAACGAAACACCTCCGAGAGGATTACCGGCATATCTAAAATTAACGACATTACCTTCATCACGAGGCCTCCGTCCGCATACAGCATGTCCAAACCGCAATCATACTCGCAGGCTTGTGGCGTTATGAAAGCCTGACCGGCGCCAATCGCTCGAATGAACGAGCGAGCGACCAAGAACGACGACGTCAGACGTTGCGTATTGCGATAACCGTGGCTGTGAGATGCACATCTCCAGATGCTCAGCGCGCAGAGAGCGTTATAAAATCGAAAAAAATTTCCCAGGTATGTTTTGTTCATCCAGGTCTGATATCCCCTCGCCCATCCCATTAGACTGCGATGCTCTTCGTATTATTCTTCCTGGGGGCACTGTGCCGCGCTCTTCAAGGGTATCCCGTACCCTCCCTGCCTTTCCCCTCCGACGAATACGTCTTCGACGCCCGTGATGTTGCCAATAGCACTTTGAACACGCTCGCGAGCCTCGCATTGTGCGTTGACAACCGCACGAAATGGGGCATTATCCGCAGCTGCCTGTTCACAATCTTCGCATGCACCTGGACAGCGATCCATCCCAACATAGGCGCGCCAACGGACTCGCAGTGGATTATTTTCAGACGGAGGTTGTCCGTCATGCTGTGTGCGCTCATTGCGCCCGAGGTGATGGTGCTGTGGGCGATGAAGCAGCGACAGGGCGCGAAGAGGATTGTGGAGAAATATAATACGGACATTGCCAAAGGTGAGTTGCTTCCATGAAGATGCGTCGGGGATGTTTGGCTTACCCTATACATATTAATGCGCGCTCTAGCGAAAACACCTAAAAGTTCAATAATAGCGACCATAAAAGAATTGTTCGAGTCACCGCCAATTGAATCCAAAGGCGGGTTACTCCCTTGGTCCATGGCGCACGGATTCTTCCTCCAAATGGGCGGCCTGCTCCTCTATAAAGATGGATTGCCTACTCAAGTCCTCGACTACAACCACCTGAAGAAACTCATCGATGCGAAGGAGATTGATATACCCCTTCTGAGCAAGGCTGAAATCGAGGACCGCAGCAAGGGAGACATCATCGTGAAGGGGCTCGTCGTGATCCAGACGCTGGGCTTCGTGGTACAATCCATTGCGCGGTTGGTGGCAGGTCTGCCGTTGATCGAGCTTGAGGTGATCACGCTGGCTTTTGCGATGTTGAATGGGATCACCTATTTTCTGTGGTGGGATAAGCCACAGAATATAGGCGTGGCTATGCGGATCCCGTTCAAGGAGCAGACAGAGAAGCGCACCGATAGCCGACAAAATAGTCGCGATGAAAAATCTGCAGAAAGCGACGCTTTTCCGCAAGAAAGAAGAGACTCCACCCGAAGCGACGACAGCAAATACTCTGGACGCTCAAGCTTCTGCGTCTCATTTTATGCTTCTCCTATTGACGTCACCCCTGAAGAAACAATTTTCGGCGACATCGCGCTCCGCCGAGAAGGAAGCTCAGATACGCTGCGAAAGGACCCTACCGACTTCATCCAGAAACCCATTGTCTTCACGCGGGCAATCAACTGCCCGAAGCAGTTGAATTTCTGGCACCGAAAGATGAGCAAAGACTTCAACAACGCGGAAGTCACGGGTTGGAAAGGCAAGATCGAGTTCCTCTTCCTTCGCATCCCGTACCGGACCGGACAGCTCATCTGCTATCCCTTCAGTAAGATGGGAGGCGGCGCTAAACTGGAGGACGGCGAGCATCGTGTTCCCACGTTCTACGCAGCAACCGATGTCCGTGATGGCATTCTCGCACTCTCTGCCATTATCGCCACCGCGTTCGGCCTGATTCATTTCCTAGCATGGGCGACGGCCTTCTCTTCGTTCATAGAGAAAGTGCTATGGCGCGTCACCACTGTGTTTATCACGGTAGAGCCTGTTGTGTTCATGATGACGAACACTTCTTGGGAGCCCGCAATATTCAAACAGTGGCCGTCGGTGGACAGGGTTGTGACGGGGCTGGCGATGTTTGGGATGCCACTGTATATCGTGGCGCGTCTCGTGCTGCTATTGCTGGCATTCTCCTCCCTGCGGGACCTGCCACCGACGGCGTATGAGACTATTGAATGGACTGGAATAATTCCTCACCTATGATTTTGAGCCTTGTTTGGATAGTTCTTCATACGCGAACGTTGTACTGAACACTGTATTTGCCGGCCTCGTTGCTCATGCCTCGACATTGTTCTTATGTTTTTTATAGCTGTAGTCTGAAATCATGATGATATTCAAATACTAGTAATGATACTAAATGCATGTGAGCGAGAAAAGCGAAATTCTGGGAATTGGAACATACCAAAGACAGGTCTAATGGAGTATTGTGCGCAGCTTAATGCTGCTTCTTTTGCTCGATGTATCGCGAGTTCACTGCCACGATATGATATCCCACCACAGTGAGCATAGCGAGCATTCCCAGTGAGTTGGCAATGGTAAGGAGTGTCTGATGCGAGATCATTCTAAAGTCTGGTAAATAAACATATATGGTACAAGAGAACGAACGCTTACCTCGAAGGAAGTGGTGGAAGTTGAGTTGCAAGACGCAGTGCACACGTATTGGGAATTATCGCTGACATAATGCTTACGTTGACCAGATTACTCAGAGGTCGAGTAGGATCTGGATGGCACTGCCCCTAAGGTTGGGTGAGTTGTATTAGAGCATTGAGCACTAGACTCGTCCGTTCGCTCCCCTTCCCTTCATTCTCCTCTTCTTACCTTTTAATCTTCTTATAAATTCCGTTAACTCGGAATTTCACCCAAATTTCACCCCACGGCTACCCGCAACGCATATCGCAAACATGCCTCTGCAGATGAACGGCGTCGAAGCGTGGATTACGGGCGAAGACAAGGTGACGCTGCAGGAATACGCCTGCGAGGTGGACAAGGAGTCGAATGTCGTGACCTGCTGGATCGGCGGCGAGCCTGGCCAGGTGCG
The DNA here is from genome assembly GCA_015484465.1 of Pholiota conissans. Lineage (NCBI taxonomy): Eukaryota > Fungi > Basidiomycota > Agaricomycetes > Agaricales > Strophariaceae > Pholiota > Pholiota conissans. The sequence goes on from MU155199.1 coordinate 9,008, forward strand.
TTCAATCTTTCAATCCTCCGGCGTTGTGCGAAATCTCTTGATCGCTGTCGAGGACGGCCATGTTCTCGATCATCGTCGTTTGCCTCCGCCTTATGTCGATCCGATCAGCGTTGACGTCGTTCTCATCTCTCCTCATAGACGTTCGCCATTCGCTGGCGGGATATGGCCGACCCAACGACGGCTGCGCACCAGCTCGATATCAGCGGTTTCGTGACCATGGATGGGTACGAGCTCGGCGGAAGGGTACTCAAGGCCCGCAGTTATGCACCTGCAATCTTTTCCCGAATCGCGACGTCGCCCACAGCCTGCTTACCGCTGTCCTTTGCGAACCTTCCCAGGTCGGCCGGTGAGCCCAATAAATTAAAATTTTACCAAGTGTGTGTGTCTCATATTACTCGATGCAGGCATTGGAACAGATTGGAAAAGTCTTGGGACTATCTCACTTGATATTCACGTTGTCCAAGTCGGAGAGGCAAACCGCCTGCACAGAGGGTTTTCCAACTATCTGCAACGGAGCGAAGGTTCCCCTCTATCGTCGGCGACACCCTTTTCCTCAACGGAGGTAACGAGCCTGTGGAAGATAGCTACATTTATCTTCAAGTATCGGCCATTAGGTGGGTGCCTAATATCCTATTTTCTTTTCCTTGATGGGGATCTGCTGCTTAAAATACCTTCCCTTGATCGGCAGATGTCTTGCGATACCACCGCATCGCCCCCTTGCCCAGGGTATTGCCCGCTGATGATTGGACTACAGAAACCCGTCTAGGGATCAAACGTGCTGCCTCTGACGAGTTTGACGATGATTTCGACAGCCCGCTCGCGAGCCCGACCACTCCGACCACCCCGGGTCTTACTTACAGCAGCGGTGGCTCGGACTCCGAGTCTTCACAGGTACGTGTGTTCATTGTGTCGCAGGCTTGTTGCTAAAAATTTTATTAGGATTATACTGAGAGGTTGAGACCCCGCATATATGCTAAACTTCCCAATTATTGTCCACAGGCAAAGAGGCAAAAAGTCTGACCCCATACCTTAATACACTTATGCGAAACCATCTACTGTCTGCCACCCCACTCATATCCTGTCACTCCTTCCAGTTTGTGAGTGGGACTTGCTCTTCTTTTGACTCCGATAGCTGATTGATTGTGCAGCATATATACTGCCATATCCTCGCTATTACTGCTGCTCGTCTGCTTGCTAACTCTATGCTATTACCAAGTCCTTTAACCCGCCTAAGTTAATCCTTTTACATGCCATCTCCTCACTTCTCCTCCCCCTCTAGACAGAGCAGAACCGGAGCGGCACCTACCACTACCACACTCGTTTATATATCTATGTATGCTTTCTACTCTCTCTTCTATTCGTCTATTTGTTGTGGCTGATACTTATGTGTTTACTGGCTAAGATACTCCTCCGTAGACTTTGCTCTATCTATTTTCGAACATGTACCCCTTCCTTCCTTCGAAGTCAGGAAATTGGGATTGCTTGTTTGGTGTTTTCGTTGCCTTATTTTTCAGTTACTTTGTTATTGTCGAGAGTTGTGTTGATAAAATGGGGTGTAAAATATAATTTGCCGTTCGATTCGAGTGTTCTAACTTCTAACGCCAGAACAATCCTTTGGGGATTTGACTGAGTTTGATTTGAGCGAACGGCGATCGCATCATGCCACAGGAAAATCGTCGCTTCCTAACATTTCAAGCTCATCATTCGACTTCCATCGTCTCCCGTGTCTCATTCGGTCATTCGGTCTGGCTACCAATGGCTCTCGTTGAAACTGTCGACTTGACTCCACTTACAGGTATCTTCTCAAATCCTGAGCACTTTCCCTCCTGTGCAAGATGCATTTTCGGCGCGGCGACGAAAGGAATCCTGCAAGGACAGGGCACGGCCGGTTCCAAGACGTTCTGGACCAATTTTGCACAAGACCTTGATTTCTGGAGGTCTCTGGTGCGGTTCCTATTCGCCATACGCACCGAGGAAGAGACACGCGAGATACTATCGAGGCTCAACCGATGTTCATGCAAAATGAGAGATCGCAGGGTTCTTGAATATCATCGGTTCGGGCGCGTTTCTGAAGGTCGAATATCAACCAGGACGTGCGTCGATGGACAAACATCTGCCGCGCTTCTCATTACTAGTTTGTTCTGCGACCTCTCGACTATACTGGAGCAGTCGCGTGTCATATCTGTCGCCAAGCGGACCAACGGGAAATGGCCTACATGCCCCCAAGACCTGATGCCTTTCGGTCCAAAAAATCTTGTGGATAGCTTCATTATATGGCTTCGCATTATACCCGACCTCATTGTCGTCACCGTCGCAAACCAGTCAATCGGATTTTGCGGTTCTCTCCTCATTCCGAGCGTCATCACTTCTGATTTGACTCTACACGTTATAGAGGCCGGTCGACGACTCTTCGACCGTACCTTGGAGACTATACGCTTGCGCGCTGAAAGTAGGCGCCGAGCTACGGGTGAAGCCTTTCTGGATCAAATTAGGCCTTTGATGCTGTATTTTGCTGAGTTTTTCGGACCTCTAACCATCCTACAGCAAGCTGCCGTTATTGATAATTGCGAATTAAAGGCTGTCCAAGTGTTCTCTCTACTCTCTTGCGCAGCAAACGATCCTCGTTTGTGTCTCGAATTAGCCAAGCTTCACAGTGCCAACTTGGAGGACCGCGCATTAATGCTTTATCACTCGATGAAACTGCGCATCAGGCCGCTTCCTCCAATCTTGCTCCACCCTGCCCTTTGCAACAGGTACAGATGCGAATTTCCGTGCGAACGTAGCGTCACGGTCGGGGTTGAGGATGAAGGTATAAATAGGCATGATAACGGACGTGAGGGTATACACGACAGCACAGGCGCCGACGAAAAGACTGATGGAAGTGTGGGGCAGAACCAGGGTAGTGGTGAACTGCAGAAGGGCAAGTCATTTCTTTTGACGGGTCAATGTTGTGATGTTGACTGACTTGTCCGTAGATTTGGAAGCCACGTCCGAAAATTCTGAATTCGATCAAGAAAAATCTGGAGCTGATATCGAAGGACAAACTGACGTCGATACGCAAGAGCGAATGAGACACTATACTAAAGTCGCAATGCTGGTCCTTCCTCAAATTCGAAAAGCGCGCTCCATCCTAAACTGCTCTACTCAAGACTGTCCAAACTCGATCCAAAGTACTGGTCGAGAGTTCCGACGCTGTACAGGGTGTAATGTTACACTATACTGCGGCGAAAAGTGCCAGTCGGAGGCATGGAATGCTGAATTGTATCCGCACAAATTCATCTGCAAGGTGTTACACAAGGTTATCTCTGTGGCTGGAAGTGATCTTATCTTCTACGACCTGGACTCAGAGTACAGGGGGTGGGACTTCTTTCCGAGGGAGCTGTTGCCCTGCGTCATGGCTAAATGGTGGTGGAATGACGCTGTTTCAATGAAGGATCTCCTCCAAATCCAAGCCTGGACGTCTCATAAAAAACTTCCCTCTGCTGAAGTGTGCAAGACGGAGTGTCTTCCCGGATTCGATGATTACGAGGCAACAATCCGGGAGTTGTGCGAATTTAGAGACGCTACGGTCAAAGGTATGCGCTTCATAATTGATCTTCGCGTATTTTTCAGGTTGCTTATTGCCCATATTCCATCTGACTGCTTTCAGCGGAATATCTCATCATAGACGATCCGATGTCTGGAACTGACGCTGACTTTGAATACTTGAAAAAATCATTCGAGTTGATCAGTGAACGGGCAAAGTCGAAGGCCCCGGTTGCCCCTGGTTATTACTTTTGAGCTGACACCCAAGTTTCGAGTAGCGTTTTTGTATTACCTTTTCGATTTAAATGATACCACTTGTGATAAGCGCTAGCAAGTCGCCCCCAAAGCTTAGAAACCACGTGCCTTCCAAGGCTTTCCGCGTCTGCAATTGAAATTGAATCCACGACTTTCCTCCGAACTTTCATCAAGAGATCCTGAATTTCAAACCTAACGCCGACCTAATGCACTCGGGCCACCATTGAGACCACTCAGCGTGTAGGCTATTCTTACGATTAGCGCTGTCGATTGGGATTGCGCAAGTGTCGCTGTCCACGAGCTTTTCTTTTTTTAACGCCTCCATCACGCGGTCGGAATCATAAACCTCCCCACACCCGCAACCAACTCAACAATGAATGCCTAGATTAGAGAACACTTCGGACAGCAGCATGTGCTCGCGATGCAAACGTTCCTAGGTCATTGACACCGCCTAGCTGCTTGAGAGTCTGACTCTCTACTTAAAGCATTGGGTTAGGGGAGGCGATGGCTTCAGACTACCCGTTGACGACTCTTCTATCCCATCGCGGTTGTGCTTGAGCTCAAGATGGCGAAACTATCGTCTCTCTTGCTGTGGATCACATATGCTGCTGTGGCTTCCGCGGTCTCGATTACGGACATCCAGGGAATTGCGTGGCAAAGCCCCTTTGTAGGGCAGACGGTGTCGAATCTGACGGGTATAGTGACGGCGAAAGGCTCGAGTGGGTTTTACCTTGTCGGCGAAAAGACCGACGACATACGTGCCTCAAATGGTCTTTTCGTCTTCTCCAGCTCGACGACGGTGCTCAACAAGGTCGCCGTTGGAAACCTGATCTCTCTAACAGCCAAAGTGCAAGAATTTCGATCCAGCACGGCACCCAATGACCTCACCGGTACCGAGTTGGCATCCCCCACCAACATCGTTGTTCTCTCCACCAACAACACAATCACACCCGTGATTCTGGGCAAAGACCGCAGTCCGCCAACGCAGCTGTTCAGTGCCTTGGACGTCGGACCTGACGGTTTCCTGTCAGTCCCTAACAATAGCAGCCAGATCGACACTGTCAATGCACCCCTCCAGCCGGACTTATATGGCATGGATTTCTGGGCAAGCCTCGAGGGCCAGTTGGTGACGATCCCGAAGCCCGTGGGTACCGCGTTCCCGAATAGCTTCGGGGAGATTTGGGTCTATGGCGATTGGGAAACGACTGGAAAGAATAGCCGCGGGGGTCTCACGATGACATTCGGTGAGCAGGCCACTTTGGCATCCTCACCAACGTTGGTGGAGAGGGTTTTAATGCGAGCTTCATTCTAAATTGTGGACTTGTAGGCCCTGATGGTATTCCGGACGGCAATCCTGAGACGGTCATTATCGGTGCGCCGTTGGACGGTACGAAGAATCCGGCGACTGCTGTTGGGACGGGATTCAGCGATATTACGGGTGTTGTTCTTTTCCAGTGCGTATCTTTTGCTTAAATACTATGTTCAGCTGTGGATTCTAACTTGCGTGGAACTCTGAAGGTTTGGTTTCTACTATGTCCTTCCCACCACCGCGCCTACGGTCATCTCTGTCCCTGACCCAGTCATCCCTCCTTCAAGCATCGTGCCTGACCTTTCCGATGCGTGTTCTATAACCTTCGGTGATTATAATGTAGGATCTCGACGCGTTATTTTTTTCCGATCATGAAGTTTGACAATGCGCTGGAATAGGTCGAGAACCTGTCACCAAATGTAGCGCATCTCCCCACTGTCGCCACCCACATAGCTTCCTTCCTCAATATGCCAGACTTGATGTTCGTTCAAGAAATACAGGATAACAATGGCGCTACCGACAATGGTGTCGTCGATGCCAACGTCACTCTGACTACTCTTGTCAATGCGATTGCGAAAGTCAGCAATATCACGTATCAATTTACCTCTATAAACCCGGTCGATGACCAGGATGGCGGTGAGCCTGGAGGGAATATCAGGACTGCATACTTGTCTGTTTCGTCAATGCTCCGTTGAACGATTCATCGCTAATTTTGTGTTCTCTTTCATAGATACAGGCCTGACAGATTGAAATTGTTCCCTGGCTCGCCAGTTGGTGGATCACTGGACGCCGTCAATGCCACTGCTACGCCATCTAGGAAACCCCATTTGAAGTGCGCCCCGTTGCATGTTTCATCCGTAAATGTTAATAATCCGTTCTTGATAGCTTTAATCCCGGACGGATTGACCCTACTAGTGACTTCTGGAATGTGAGCCGCAAGCCCCTGGTCGCTCATTGGGAAACTCCGTCTGGACAAGATTTCTTTACAATCAACGTTCATCTCGAATCTAAGGGTGGATCGAGCTCTACGCAAGGCAACGCCCGTCCGCCAGTAAATCTGCCTGTCGAGAAACGCACAGGACAGGTCGCTACCGTAGCGGTAAATCCATGTTCTACAATCTATCTGGTTAAGGCTCATCTTTTTAATTCCAGGATTTTGTCAAATCTCTCCTCGACCTGAATCCTTCTGCAAATATCGTCATGGCTGGCGATTTCAACGAGTTTGTGGAAACGCGCTCAGTGTTGGCGCCTATAGTCCCATTCTTGCAGGACATTGACGACGTTGCGGGCATCCCTGTCGTCGAGCGCTACACATACGTCTTTGACCAGAACTCGGAGCAGCTCGACCATGTCTTTGTGTCGAGCGCGATTGCGAGTCGTGGTGTGGAATTCGAGCATGTTCATGTGAATAATTGGTCTCCAAAGCTGTCCGTACGGGCGAGTGACCATGACCCATCGGTGGGCAAGGTCCACATATGTTAATAGAAAGCTGTACTATGTTGATAAAGACTTTTTCAATTTCTCCATGTTCAACTTGTGTTTAACACACGCATTTGTGTCATTCTTCAATCTCGGAAGGTTCGTCGGCTTGAGCCTCGTCCAGTCATTGCGAATGTGTCAGACAGCGTTTCTCTAATTTAGGCGCGTATATGCCGGCATGCCGAGCCCAATTAAACATGAGGCACGTGCCGACAACACGTACGAAATCTCGACACAGGCGCAATATTGCCTCCCTTTTCCACCACCAACGCCCTCCGACAACTGTCTGCCATGGTGGCGAGCCCATACCAATGTCTTACTCTCTCCCTGCTTATACTTCCCCCGCTTCTGCTCACGACATACTTCATGGCTATTTTTCCCAGCCCACCACCCCCAGTCTTTGTCCACCCATCATTGGCGAGCATGCCACTTCAATCCAAATCGTGGTTGATATACCCAGAAGACTTCTATTCGGGAGGAGGATATGTGATGTTTCCTAATGGCAAAGTGCGCGCTCATTCCAGGATGCTGGGGGAATGTATATCTGACTTGCAAGTACAGGTTCGATATTGGCTCTTAGGACCTGAGAACGGGAAGAAGGTATGATGGTGCTGAGATGAATTAATGATGCTAGTGTCTGATCCTAGTACTACAGGTTGTTCTCATACACGGACTCTCGATACCCGCTATCATCTGGAAGGATGTTGCACCTACCCTCGTTGCTCGTGGTTATCGCGTTTTACTTTATGGTGGGCGCAATTTAGCTGTGCTCTGGTTATCAACTCAATTTTTGCAGATTTATATGGAAGAGGCTATTCCGATGCACCAACGACACCTTATACCGCAAGTCTATATACGACACAGCTAGCGTTCCTCATGCAATATCTGAAGTGGGACAAGGCGAATATTGTTGGGGTTTCCATGGTACGATGTCTGCATCTCAATTTACTTCGGACTTCTGATCAACCTTTATGTAGGGCGGTGCAATAGCGGCTTCCTTTACGGCTCAATTCCCCCACCTAGTCGACGAAGGAGTTGGTCTTATCGCCTGCGCTGGGCTCATGGACGTGGGTAATTTGCTACTTCTGAAAGTTTCTCCACTGAATTAGCGACACGTTATACAGTCGAGTGATATCTCCCGCACAGCTAAATTTATGTCCTCCCCATTGGTCCAAACACTTGCCGCAACGAAGCCAGTCCAGGTGCGCAAATATTCTTGGACCGTTGGCCCTAATTTTGGTCTGACGACTTCCCACAGGCCTACCTGCAACGTCTAACAAACCAAACAGCGACACAAAATTCTGTTGAGGACAAAAGTAACAGTTCCATCCTCGAGGTATGTTTCCGCATGTGTCGGTGCATGATAATGAACTGACGCCACCCGCTCGCGTTGCAGATTGTCCGCCTGCAATCGGCCCATCTACCAGGTTACAACAACGCGCTGTCATCATCCTTGAGAGATGGTCCGATTCGCGGACAGCGCGCAGCCTTCCAGTCGCCGTCCTTCGAGGGAAAGAGGGTGTTGATTTTGCATGTATGTGCTCGTGTGATTGGTTGAAATGATTCTGATAACGATCTTTCCCCTTGCAGGGTACGAAAGACACGACGGTGCCCCCGAAATATGCATTGGAGATTGCTACATTGCTTCCGCCCAAAGCGGTGCGAAAGCAGGTCATGATAGAAGGTGCGGGCCATGACCTGGGCATCAGTCACGCAAAAGATGTTGCCAGTGCTATTTTGGACTTGTTGGCTGGCGGTGGTCCTTCGTGGAAAGAAGCAAAAACCGCCTCATAGTTTGTTCTGTTATCCGCGTTTTCTTGGACACGGCGCGATCCTGCCCTGTGATCAGCAAACACCCTGCATCGCCTACATCTCAACTCTTGGCCTTGCTATCCTAAATCCCACCATAGACATTTCATCGGACGGATCTTTCTCGACTTCAACAGTGTCGATTCCTTGTCCCACTGCCACTAATGGCGCTTTCGCCTAGGCCTTATACCGCTCTCCATCTCCATCTCTCTGGTTTTCTATATGCATATACTACCCCTCGATGCATTCCTGTGCCAAATGGGTAGCTCCATGATATCTTTCACAAGTTTCAGGTCTTTGGAAATTTTCTATACATACCTCGCCTTTCCCTTGTCCTCCGCTATCCCCCTCCCTGCATTCTTGTCCTACTATGACGGCGTCTGCTTTAGCAAAACGCCCACGGAAAACGCGCCTTATCACGCATAGCTATTTATCATCAAACAATCCACGATATACTCTACGCACATTGTTTCATTATATTTATTCTGCATGTTTTTTCATCACTTTTTTGTTGTATCTGTATTATTTCTCTGTTACACTTACAGGTTATGTAGTCTTTGTCGTACTTTTTTTCATAGAAATGCATCCCAAGCCTCATCTGCATGAGCGTTGCTAGCCAGCGGAGTTTAAATCTCGTGAACGTCGACAGACGCGACTTCCGGATCCTTCTCGACATCCATGACGATCATACCTTCGATACACCATGTAACTTCAGGCTTGCATGGAAATTAAGGCTAACGCGTTAGTTATCTGAAATGTCTGACTATCATATCAAAATGTCTAGGATCCACCTTCCTGCTCAGGTCCGGTGGGCCATCTTCGACTTCCTCATACACAACCATGGCCCTCATAGCAAATTCCAACTATCCTTGAGCGACATCTTCTCCAAGCCCAACGAGTCGCCCTTCTGTGCCCGATGCATTTTGAGCGCATCGAAGCAGGGCATTGCGCAAGGAGAAAAGCAAGCTGGCGATAAGGTATTTTGGATCAATTTATCTCAAGATCTGGTATTTCGGAAGGCCCTCACGCAACTCTTATTCGGTATACGAACAGAAAGAGAAGCCCGACAGCTACTTGGTCGCCTCAACCGCTGCTCCTGTACCTGAGGGACTGCACAGTACTAGAGTATCATAGGAATGGGCGTTACATGGAAGAAGCCATCCTGGACAGGAGTCAAGCTGCTGGCCAGACGCCCGCCATAGCCCTATTCATTAGTCTTTTCGGAAATGTCTCGTGTGTGTTGAGATATGCACGCGTTAAATCTGTGGCCAGGAGGACGGCCAAGAGGTGGCCTTCGTGTCCTGAGGACCTAATGCCTTTTGGCCCCGAACGTTTGACCGAATGCTTCAGCATATGGTCTCGCATCTTACCCGACACGAACGTATTCTTCGTCGCAGCGCAGTGTATCGAATTGTGCGGTCCACTACTTATCCCAAGCCTTGTCAAGTCAGCGCTGACTCGTCAAGCCGTAGATGCTGCTCGAAGTCTTTTCGACCGCACTTGGGAGACTGTCCGTTTGCGCGCCGAAGGTACCCGTCAAGCTATGGGCTATGCTTTCCAGGTTCAAGCACAAACCCTGCTCACTTTTTTCCGCAACTTTTATGCGGATCTTACTCTAGAACAAAAGATTGAAGTGCTGGATGGATATGAAGTGAAGGCCGTTGAGGCTTTCTCTCTTCTCACTTACGTCGCGGACGATCCACGCCTTTGTATCACTATCAAGTCTCCGGCTTACGTCCACGTAGTCATTTTATTGGCGGAACGCGCATTGACATTCTACCGTTGCATGACGCGATACATCGACCCGGTACCTTCCATTTTGCTTCATCCAAGAATACGACGGCTTTACGTCGAAGAAAATAGCTATGCAGAACAAAGTGGCGACGAGTGTGGATCTGGCGGCGAAGACGTTTATGAAGATGAGGAAAAGGGCGATGAAGAAAAGGCCTATGGAGAGTATAATGGTGATGAGGCTAGTGGCGAAGACTCGGGCGTTTATGAAAACGAGGAGCGGGTCGATGAGGAACAGGGAGATGAGGAACAGGGAGATGAGGAACAGGGTAACGAGGGTGATGAGGGTAAGCGGTTGACCTTTCTCAACATACATTACATAGCAAATTGATTTCTTTTTCGCAAATTCCGTAGACGTCGAACCTGAGCTTTCGTCTTCGTATCGTACTATCGCATCGCTCGTATTCGACCACATTCGAGATGCCCGTCGTGATCAAACTTGCTCTGCTTAAGATTGTTCGAATTCGCTTCAAAGCCACGGAAAGGAATTTCGACGCTGCTCCGGTTGCAATGTTGCACCGTACTGCAGTAAAAATTGCCAATCGGTAGCATGGAATTCCGAACAATTTCCACACAAGAACATCTGCAAGATATTACAGAACATCGTCGCAGTAGCGGGAACCGAACTGCTCTTTCCCCAAAGTGTGTGCGAGCATGCATCGTACCCGTACGAAACGCGGAATCTCGTAGTTGAGAAATGGCAAAAAGGAGATGTGTCGTTAGACATTCTGATGGAAATTGAAGAATGGTCAACTTTCAGAAGTAGCTACGTCGATTCTCGATACCTCAGGACGGAATGCCTTCCAGGATTCGACGATTACGATGCCAAACTCGACGAATTGAGTAAAGGAAATTCATCCTTGAAACGTACGCGTTTTTTTAGATTCCGGTTCGACGTTTACTCATACGTCATCTGTGTCAACTTTTAAGCACGATTCGTTGTTTTAGAGAGGCAGATGTTGGAGCTTCCAGATCCATCGAAGAGACGGAGCAAGTAATTCATTTTGTAGGCTCTGGAAATTACCTGGATTCAGATGCTCTCGAGAACTGCAGTCTCCCGCATTGCGTACATCTTCACAATGTCGGTGGTTTTGCTATAATTCAGAGTCATTTTATTACTGGCGCAGTACACAAGTAATAATTTCAATATTTATGGGCCAATCAAAACCCACAAGAAAATGACTTAGCTACGTGTCAAGTGGGGTTCCCCAATCATTAATATTGAATCACCATGTTTAAATCTCATATTCGATGTCCCACCTTTTAAAGCTCTAGTGAGCGCGACTATCCTCATATTCATCATGTCTCTCATCCAAAGTACTGGCTTGAATTCACTCAGCGACATCTTCACAAATCCTGAAGATTCTCCCCTCTGTGCACGATGCATTTTGGGTGCGTCGACAAAAGGGATCACGAAAGGAACAAATTTGGTCGGGACAAAGACGTTCTGGGCTAATTTTACGCAGGATCTAGAGTATTGGAGGTCTCTGGTACGGTTCTTGTTCGCCGTACGGACAGAGGAGGAAACACGACAGATGCTGGCGCGACTCAACCGCTGTTCCTGTCGGATGCGAGACCCCGGAATCCTGGCGTATCATCAAGCTGGACGCGGTTTCGAAAGTGAAGTTGTGTCCAGGTCGTTCGTCGATCGACAATTGTCGTCCATGCTGCTCATCACCGAACTCCTCGCAACCATTTTGTCTGCAATGAACTGCGCGCATGTCAAGTCTGTGGCCAAGCGGACGGCTGCAAGATGGCCTACATGTCCAGAGGATCTAATGCCGTTCGGTGCAAAAAATCTAGTAGAAAGTCTTATCGTATGGTCTCGCGTGTTACCCGACAATATCGTGATTGCCATTGCGACTCAGTGCATTGAATTTTGCGGTTCACTCCTTATTCCGAGCGTCATTGATTCTGGACTGACTCGACAAGTCATAGACGCTGGCCGACGGCTTTTTGATCGAACTTGGGAGACTATCCGTTTACGTGCCCGAAGCGCGAGGCAAGCTATGGGCAGGGCTTTTGATATCCAAGCACATCCAATGATCAAATATTTCCACATTTTCTTTCGCCCACTATCTATGCAACAACAAGCGTTGGTACTGAATGGGTATGAGCTCAAGGCAGTCCAAGTATTTTCTCTGCTTACCTACTGTGCGGACGACCCGCGACTATGCCTTGAAAATTCGTGTCAATACAGAATTGAATTGGCCGAACGCGGGTTGGCTATTTATCACACTATGCGACTCTATATGGATCCTCTGCCTCCCGTTCTGCTCCATCCACTATTCCGCAAGCTACACAATAAAGATTATTTCTGTGATTCAGATGGCGGTAATATTTTATCGTCTTCAACGTCGTATCAAAACCGATTCTGATTCCCACTTTGACTAGAGTTTGAGGAAGACGACATGCCCGCGAAAGCCAGGTTATACATCGATCCCGAAACATCATTTATCGTCGGAGAACATGCCGTCGAGCCCATCGACGTTACAGTAGACTCACATTACTACTATACCTCCGTCGCACCTCTTTCCATCCAGCATATTCGACGGGCTCGCTCCGATCTGTATTGCTCCGCTCGAGACTGCCCAAATTCCATGCAGAGTACAGGACGAGACTTCCGGCGCTGCGTCGGATGCAATGTTGCATTGTACTGCAGCAAAAGATGTCAGTCGGATGCCTGGGTTTCCGACAAGTACCCTCACAAGGTAATCTGTCAAATTTTGCAGAATATGATTGCAACGGCTGGAAGCGACCTTCTATTTTATCGCCTGGAATGCGACCACGTAGGCTTTCCACGCGATTTGGAACACCTCATCGTTGAAAGATGGATGGAGGGCAGTGTGACCCTAGCTGATCTACTCAAGATCGAGGGGTGGACATCCTATAAAAAGTTTCCTGCTTCGCAATATCAGAAGACGGAATGTCTTCCAGGATTTGAAGACTACGACGCAAAAGTCCGAGAGTTGAGTGAAGGAGATGCATCGATACAAGGTATGTGTCAACCTTTGCCTCCGCTATGGATTTCGAAATTTCATCCAATTATTCCAGCACGATACTTGATTCTGGAAAAATTATCGCCAGGCCAGGGTTTCGAAGCATTAAGAACAATATTCGACGCTGAAACAGAGGACACGAATTAAAGCACACTGCAACTTTCATTTTGCTAAGTTCAAGAATTCCCTTTTCCTTTAACCTTCCAGCGTACATAATAGTGCTCGAATTTGTTTTCGTATATTAATTTCAGATGGGCGGACTTTCAGAGTCCAAAGGCATTCGGGGTGACATATGCCCATTCTAAAAAATACCACTGGGTATTATCGAACAGATTCTGATCAGCTCAAATATATTCACCTTTTTCCACCTTTGTACGCCATTGGTGAGGGCAACACAACGAGACTCGTTGTTTATTGCCATATTCAGGCCAGGATGCTAAACTCACATGATCTCTGCCACTTGACAAATCTGAAACATCAAAAACTGGATGTTCAGATTCCAAAACTTAAAACTCATCTTCTAACCACCTTCCAATCATCGACTAATTAAGCTTCCATATAGCTACTGGTTTGGATCGCTCTTGTTAAAAAAGTTGACCTACACTCACTTAGTGATTTTTTTTGCAAATCCTGAGCATTCGCCCTCCTGTGCGAGATGTATCTTGGGCGCATCGATCAAAGGCATCATTCAAGGACAGGACCTGGCTCGCCCCAAGACCTTCTGGGCCAACTTCACGCAAGATCTAGCGTTTTGGAGGTCTCAGGTGCGATTCCTGTTCGCCGTACGTACCGAGGAAGAAACTCGACAGTTGTTATCGCGACTCGACCGATGTTCATGCCAGATGAGAGATCGCAGGATCCTTGCGTATCATCAAGCTGGACGGGTGATAGAAGAGCAACTTTGGACTAGAACATGTGTCGATGGACAGACGCCTGCCATGCTTCTCATTGTGTTCTGCCAACTATCTACTGTACTGGGTCTCTCGCATGTTAAATTTGTCGCCAAGCGGACTAATGCAAAGTGGCCCACTTGCTCGGAGGACCTGATGCCCTTTGGTCCAAAAAATCTAGTGAAGAGTTTCATTATATGGATTCGCATCATTCCTGATCACATCGTCATCTCTGTTGCCACTCAATGCATCACTTTGTGCGGGTCGCTCCTCACTCCGAGCGCCATTGATTCTGATCTCACCCTGGACATCGTCGAGGCTGATCGACGGTTTTTCGATCGTACATGGGAGACTATCCGTTTGCGCGCTGAAAGCAGACGTCAAGCCATGGGAGAAGCATTTCCAGGTCAAGTCCGGGCTTTGATGCAGTATTTCTTTGACTTCTTCTATCCATCGTCCATCAAATAACAGGCTGCGGCTTGGATGGTTGTGAGATGAAGACTGTTCAGATGTTCTCTTTGCTGGTCTACGTCGCAAGCGATCCACGCTTGTGTATCTACATCGAACCTTCGCAAGATTTTAGGTATAATCTGGCGGACCATGGGTTGACTCTTTACCATTCTATGAGGCTATACATCAATCCCCTGCCTCGCATCTTGGTCCATCCTGTCTTATGTCAGTTATACGACACCAGTTACCCTGAGGATGAGAGTGAGAGAGGACAAGAGGCTAGTGCTGACGTGGAGGACAAGACGCAGAGCGGAGAAAACCAAGGCAACGACGAAGATGAAGAGGGTAAGTGACTTCTTCGCTCACACGAGAAATCTTTTGTTCTGACCACCGCGTCTATAGAAATGGACGTAGAAAGCCTGCTCAGCACCTTACAGTCTTATGGATTATTTGCCAGTGATATATATCACAAACTCAGGTCCGATCCCAGACTTTCCAATTACACAGACATCGCACATTCGACCATTGATTACGTTCGAAAGGCGCGCTCTACACTATATTGTTCCACTCACGACTGCCCGAATTCAATCCACAGCACCGGCCCACAATTTCGACGCTGCGTTGGGTGCAAAGTCGCCTTGTACTGCAGCAAGAAATGCCAGTCAGACGCGTGGAACGCCGAACAACACCCCCCAAGATTGTATGCAAGATTCTGCAGAAGATGATTGCCGTGGTGGGAAGCGACGTCCTTTTTCGCCACCTTGAATGTGAGCACAGCGATTTTCCGACAGATTTGGCGGTTGTTGTTATCCTTAAGTGGCTGAGGGAGTCTGTGTCATTCGGTGAACTATTCGAGGTGGAAAGCTGCATGACTTATAAAAGAGTCCCCCCTTCTGTTATCTCTAAGACGGAATGCCATCCTGGATTCGATGACTATGAGGAAAAACTTCGCGACTTGAGCGAGAAGTATCCCATCACTAACGGTACGTGCTTCGCAGTTTTCTTACGCATGTTTTGTGGTCCTTATTTTCCATGCGAACTGTGGCAGCACAATACCTTACCATCCGGAACAAGTCATTGAAACCGTTGAGAACGGGTTTCGACAACTTGAAATCCTCATTCCAGTCTGAAATTAACGCTGGTTTAAATCGGCGAAAGCATATAGAAGAACAGGCCAACAGGCCGCTAAATTTTGTGATGGTATTAGCTGCCACTAGCCAGTCCTAGCGCATTCGGAAAGATATGTTGCTAACCAATGAATCTCCATGGGCTCTTGCCCAATGTTGTAAAGTACATGTGATATAAGTGACGAGGCGTTATTTATCTGCTCGGTCAATTTATTCGTACATTGATTGAATAATTCAGAGTCTAGAAATTATTGAGAAGCCTTCAAATATTGAGCTGATTCTATTTGGAATAGTTTTCGGATGATCATACCATATTCCGAAGTGACACTGAATCTACAGGTTGGACTTCGGCGTTGAAGGAAGCATCTTTACATGCGTTCCGGATACTACAAGGCGGCGATGGGTAACATTCCAGATCTAAAAAATGGGTTAACGTTATCGTAAATCGTAGATGGAACTGGATATGCTCACTTCTGTTCTAACGGAGTGTGCTCGCGCTCCAAGGGTGAGAGTGGTATTAACCAGGCGTAGTTTATCACCTCTGTTGATGAAATTTAACGAGGTCGTGAGCCTCTTGAATGCAAAGAAAGACATACGCCTGTGCCGGGGAATGGTATACAATATTGAGAGACTGAGAAACGCTGGCATGAATGTCACCGGTTGTTGCAATGCCGAGAGCGATCAAGCATAGGGATGAACAGCTGTTATCTCATCAGCTGGCTAGCCCACCTCCAACAGAATACCGGGTCACTTACACGTCCACAAGAAATGCTGAGCATCCACCGTGTATGTTTCCACCACCGTTTAGCATGTCTATGTTGATCAAAACGCTGGATTCCGACGAACACGGTTCTCTGGTAGAGCATACATACCTTCTTCCACGATGATTTCAACCACATAGCGCGCCTCCAGCTTTCGTTCCTCCTCTGCCTTCTTTTGAATAGAGATTTCGGTGACCTTGAGACGCCGTTGAATCTCCTCGCCGAAGATGGGCCCGTTATGTTGAGGGTTTCGACGCCCTGTGAGGAAGCCGCCTGGGTCGCCGACGATTTGCTTGATTTCGTCCGAGGCATTGCCCGCAATGTGGGAGATATCGAAAACGACGTCGTCGCTTGACGCAGAGTTGGCCATTTTCCTGTCAGAAAAGGGGTATTATACAGGAGAAGGGGAGAAGGAAGTGAGCTGAAAGCAAGATGGGTTCATGGTTTTTGAAGTGTGATATTAGCCGCACTGTATACACCGGCTATTTAACATTCCCGCACTTTATCTAATCTTATCTCCTGCCTCCCCAGTCCATCTGCCACTCAACTGCCACCTCAGCGTTAACGTTATTCACAACCTTCACTTTCTTTTTTTTCACCACAAGGGCCGATATAGCAGCCCTTTCTTGGATATTATATACCCCATGTCTTGGTGAGCGTCGCTGCCTCATGCAACCTTCTTTTGAAGACCCATCAGGGTCAAAGCCTTAGTTCCAAGGGCATCGAGTCTTCAGTAATCCTCAACTCCCAGAATTTGAAACGGAAAAGGAGCCCTTCAAAAGAGCGCATTGCTGGTCATGCCACCGACGTACAATTAGAGAACAAGAGACCTAAACTTCTACGGATCACCATCCCATCTTCGCTGAATTCTGGGCTAGAGGCGAGTCCGAAGAAATCGTCTTCGGATTCGTTATTCTCTGCGATTGATAGCGCTCATTCACTTTTCGATGACCCTACCGAAGAATCGTCATTGGAACCCCTTCCCACCGATAGTGTATTTGGACTGCGGACGGATACAACAGCATCGGCACTTTCACTGGATCCATCCGTCCTACTACTACCCCAGGAAACCGCCGATGCAGCATTCAAATTTCCAGATACCCTTTCAATAAGCCTAAATCCCCATAGCCCAAAGTCAAAAAGAAGCTCCTCAAAAGAGCGCGCTACTGCTACCTATGCTGTGGATTTACTACTAGAGAATGACAAACCGAGTCTTCTCCGAGTCGTCATTCCGACGTCATTGAATACCGGCTTGGAAGAATCGTCTTCGGGGTCATTATTTTCTGCCACTGAAAGTGTAAATTCACTTTTTGACGAACCTGTCAAGGAGTCTTTCTCAACCGCCCGGGAAACCGACGATGTATTGGCATCTCGGACGTGCCCACCAGTTTCGGGTCTTTACTTCCATCCGTCGGTCTTGTTACCCCAGGAAATAGCCGATGAAGTCGTAGCTTTCTGCATGAAGACATACTTTATCTTACCGCTGGACAACCAAGTCATGCTCTTCGGGCGCTTTGCCCCATCTGGTGAATCCACCGCCTCAGGCCTTCCTCCGATACTCCTCGATCTCCTCGACACAATATCCGCCCTCCTTAAACCTGTTATCCCTCCAGAAACTTATGAACTGTTGTTTCCTGCCGTGCAGACCAGAGCGCGACAGGCGATTATTAACCTATACCATCCAGGCGAGGGAATAACGCCGCACGTTGACCTCCTCGGACGATACGACGACGGTATCGTTGGCGTGAGCTTTTCCAGCGGATGTGTGATGCGGTTCGATAGAGTCAAACAGGAAGAATCAGCACCTGAGCAGCAGGAGAGATATAATGTCTATCTCCCTGAGCGCAGTGTGATCGTTATGACCGAGGAGGCGCGGTATGATTGGACCCATGGGATTGATAAAAAGACGCGGGATTTGGTCTCCCCTCCCGGGTCGACAGAGCCCTCTGAGGCTGTCTGGATAGATCGTGGAATGCGGATGAGTGTGACGTTTAGATGGCTGCTGCCTGGGGGAGATGTTGTGGGGGAACAACCTAAGGACTAGGGAATAATTTAAATATGTATAATTTGTGCGCAAGTTCTGCTGTATACCAAAACATTAATTTATGAGGTGTTTGTAAAGTATTATGTCATCTTCTCATTCTTGCATCACACCCGTCTCATACTGCCTTTTCTACAGCCGTAATTATTTACATTGATATTGTCCCCCTCGATGACTACGAGGCTCAGCCGCTCAGGTCGTCCTACTTATAATTTTTCCACCGCGTTTTCTTCTGGCATGTGATATCTAGCAATACAAGCTAAGTCATCCTACTCCGTCTTCAAGTCTCAAATCAACATTTCAGGAAACAATATTTACTAGTTTCAAAGCGACGAAGGCAGTCGAAAGGCAGGCGGAAGGACAACCGAGTTATGAGAAAATCGATTGACGAGACTCCTGAATCATCCTCCTGCAATTTTTTGACGATATATCCAAGATATATGGACAAGTTAGGAATGCCGATGAGGAATCCCTGTGGCAAGCCTGTAGTATCATAAAATTTCGACGAATTGTGGGGTCCGTCTGACTTGGAAGTTGCAACTGTGAGAGGAAAATTCCTTTATTGTACGTTGCTTACTGTATATAACTATCAATGAACTAACACTGCGTGCACAGGACCATATTCGGAGGTCGAATGTCATACAAATATGGTAAGAATAAAGGGTAAATTCCGACCATATTCAGGAGACAAATGGACAAAGGAAAAGGTCAACATGCTTTGTCAATATGGAAAGAATATGCTGATATAACCATATTCTGATCAAATCCTATACGATATTCTTTGTCTATTGTGAGTCGGAATATGGTCTGAATTTTTGCTGAATTTACCCTTTAATTTTAGCATACTTATACAATATTCAGTGTCCGAATATTGTCCCGTGCACCCAGTGTAATGATCGACGCCGTGGTTTCCCACGATTGCTTTTCATCGCCAACCCCTTCATTCCTCCATCTTCCAGTGCTACTTACTGGCCTTGAATCTGGCCTTTCTGAGCTGTGTTCTTTCTGAATACAGAGTTCTAGGATATATGGGCAATGCTGCTCTCTAAAAGAGTCTCTGGTGACAGTGAACAGCCTAGAGCCTGACTTTTCCTGCGTAGTCGCTGTGTTCATAATGTTCACGTTTACGCTTGTCAACTGAGACGATAAAATTCTGCAGAATCACGAAGTGTAGAAAATATTCGGGGCTTATGCAGACACTTCCTCATCAGCGCTGATTTTGAGCGCTTTCTGTGCAATATGTGACACATATTGCTGACTGTTTCAGCAGTATATATACGCTCGTCGCCACCCTGCTCTCTTGTTCTTCACCCAGTTCCCCCTTCAGAAACTTGGCTATCCATGAATCCACTCGTCAATACGTCCTTACAGCGGTCAGTGGTACAATGGCTATATCTGAAGCCTTTTAGATGATCTGACTGTACCGATTATGAGTATACGCAGATCGGATCGTACAAGAATCTTACTCTCTAGGAGGCTCCTGTCCCCAAGGCCCTAAAGGACAATGATGTATTGGTAAAAATACATGCTGTCTCTCTCCAGGTGTGATCTCACAAGTCAGCCTATGATGTGGAACAAATCCTGAAATTGTCCACAATTTAGTATCGCGATCTGATGACAGCGAATGGCAAGTATCCGACTCCGTAAGTTTCTCTCAGTTCACAAAACTGTATCCGAAGGTTGAAATCTTTTATTTTCAGTGGTATGCTACCGAATCTCGTGCCATGCTCGGATAGCGCCGGCGAGGTCGTTGCAATCGGAGAAGTACGCGACTGGAAGATAGGCGATAGAGTCTGTGCGAACTTTGCTACGGGCTTTATCTATGGCGCTGTCACTCCCGCGATTCAAGCAACCGCACTCGGTGGTCAATCGCAGGGAGTGTTGACGGAATACAGAACTTTTCCGTCTAATGTAATTGTTCCCGCTTGCTTTGCTTCCCAGCGTTCATTGATTGTTTTTGTCCTTTGGCAGTCACTGGTAGCAATCCCGCAGCATCTCTCCTACGAAGAGGCATCAACTCTCCCGTAAGTAGCTTATTAACAAGTAGCGATTCAGAAACCTCCCTAACCGTAATTTTATCAGATGCCCGGCAGTCACAGCCTGCAACGCTCTCAATGGACCGGTTCCTGTCAAAGCAGGAGATTCTGTTCTCGTTCTTGGCACTGGAGGTGTCTCCACATATGTTGTTTTTGTCATCTTACAATCCTGAGGTGTCTAATTTGCATAAACAATAGCTTTGGACTGCAATTTGCCGTTGCATCTGGAGCAACAGTCATCGCGACATCTTCCTCTGACGAAAAGCTCAAAGTTTTCTCCAAACTCGGTGCTAAATATATGACAAGATTTGTGACTGCGGTAAGGCAAAAGATAATCAATGCGTCGAATGGAAATGATTGACGCCCTTCTTCCATATTTTAGGAACCGAACTTCAAATTCTCTCAAGTCTATAAACCAGTGACTTTCTAACGTATTCAGGTTAGATCTGTCGCTCAGTATGTATCTTTTTTGTGTGCTCGACTAGCAATATTAACCTCAGGAATTCATTTGATTCAAAGACGTGCTTCGATTGATGGAGGCAAATCCCGAGGTTACAAAACCCATCATCAACAAAGTTTTCCCCATTCGAACAGGCCGTCGAGGCGTACGCTTACCTCGAATTCCAGAAGCATGTTAGGAAGGTTGTCATCAAGGTTGCTGCGTAGGACGGTTAGTACACCAGTGAAATATTTTTGACTGATGATCTGGATATGGAGAAATGTGTAATTCCAATATTGTAAGATAGGCGCCATTTTGGCCTCTGAAAGACGTATCTTGTGGACCTGTTTGTGAATCGACTGTTAACGATTACGAGCGTATACGTATTTATATCAAAAGCGGGTCGAAAGTTTGTCGAGAGCCAAGGTACTAATCTGCCGTGTGAACTTGGTCCACAATGGATCAAGTCATCGAACGCGCCATCTTCGTACCACCAGCATGCTTGACGAATGGTCAAGCAGCATCCTCCAACATGACCCTATGAGGTTCTACCGCCACAAGCGGGACGCCAACCATCGCTCTGTGCAATCCAAATACGACATCCTTGGGTTCATCTCATCTGGCACGTACGGGCGTGTATATAAGGCGCGGAGCCTCGAAGACCAGACAACTATTCATGCCATCAAGAAGTTTAAGCCGGACAAGGAGGGAGACGTTGTCACATATACTGGGATAAGCCAGAGTGCTATCCGCGAAATTGCAGTGCGTAATGCATCCTTGAATGTCGAGAAATGGGTTCTGAACATACGCAGTTAAATAGGGAGATCAACCATGAGAACGTGGTCGCTCTCAAAGAAGTCATTCTGGAGGACAAGTCTATTTACATGGTCTTTGAATACGCGGAGCATGATTTTCTAGTGCGTTCATGCTCCCAATACCCCAGCTCGACGATTAATCGGATGCATACCGGCAGCAAATCATTCACCACCACTCGCAATCCCTGCGGAATCCCATCACGACGGCAGTCCTCAAATCGCTAGTATACCAACTTCTCAATGGGCTAGTGTATCTACACTCATGCCACATCCTCCACCGCGACTTGAAACCAGCCAATATCCTGGTCACAGATAATGGGGTCGTAAAGATCGGAGATTTGGGCCTGGCTCGCCTTATATATGAGCCTCTGCAACCTCTTTTCGCAGGAGATAAAGTAGTGGTGACGATCTGGTATCGCGCGCCAGAGCTTCTGATGGGTGCTAAGCACTATACCAAGGCTATTGACTGCTGGGCGGTGGGGTGTGTGCTTGCGGAACTGGCTAGTTTGCGTCCAATTTTCAAGGGCGAGGAGGCGAAGCTGGATTCGAAGAAGAATGTGCCTTTCCAGCGGGATCAGTTGCTCAAGATCTTTGAAGTGTTGGGAACGCCAGACGGTATGTATAATTATATTCAAGCTAGGTCTACACTGACGATATATACTGTTCACTAGAGAAGGATTGGCCAGGCTTGGTGGACATGCCCGAATATCAGAGCATGAAGCGCCTTGATCAGTATGCCACATTTGTTGTTTTATCTTTCAACTTCTGACATGGAACAGTTTCAACAACCAACTCCCAGGGTGGTGCAGCTCACGAATCAGGGGCCAGTCAGGTCAAGATCTCATCCGCCAGCTGTTCATATACGACCCCGAGAAGCGGCTCACAGCGAAAGAAGCCCTGCACCACAAGTGGTTCCAGGAAGAACCAAAGCCAACATGGAAGTAAGCACAATTACAGATCGTGATAATTGCTTTCCTGGCGCTAATTTTCGATTCTTCCGACAGCGCATTCCAAACCATCTCCGGCGGCCAAATCCCACCACAACGCCGCATTACACAAGACGATGCGCCGTCGATGATGCCTATTCCGCAGAACACTTCGCACCAGGGTGCACATGGGGGACATATGATGCAACCTTTTGGGCAGCCGCAGTCGAAACCTGGGAGCTCTGCAAGCTTTGCTAGCCTTAGTGGAGGAGGCGGGCATTACGGAGGCTCGGGAGGTAGTCGGAATAAAAAGGGGGCATCCAAATACGGCTAATGTATTGTGGATTTTGCCGGTGTGTTTGTATCATTTCCATGTATTATGCATGTACAGTAAGTGTGTAAAGCTAATTATCTTGTACATAGGTATCATGATAGAAATACAACTGAGTTCTCTAAACAAGTGGTAAAAATGGGGCCCAACGAACTTCAAGTAGCGCTTCACCAGGAAGATAACGCAGAGCGACCAGCGCCTCAATAAGCAAAACGAGGCGTGCGATGATATATAATGGCGATCCAAAATAAATAGCCACGGTGGCCAAAACCTCCTTCGGATCCTCGAAGAAGACCTCCAAGCAAAATGTCTGCGGCGTACACATGCTTTGAGAGACGACAGACACGGCCATAAGGACGGGAACTGTGGTGACGATGACGGAGGCGACCTGCCATACCACGGCTTCCACACGCGTTGGGAAGAGGAAACTCCAGCCCATGCAATGGATGCCGCCAAAGATGATGCCGATGACGGAAACGATGCCTACGATCCAGTTGCTCTCCGTATCAGAGGTATTCATTGCGTAAAAGGAATGTACACATTCCTGGGTGTCCTCGACAATATTGCTGCGGCCTGCAAACTCCGCCATGTCGCCTAGACGGGTGCATGCAAATTTGATACTTCGCCAGGGCCATCGGATGAAGATGTCAAGCATGAAACCGACCATTACATCTGCTAAAAACAAAATTCTGAGGAATTATATCACCGACAAGAAAGCAAATACTTACAGTAAAACCTTGCGGATTTCGCTGGTTTGTTTTCAGGTGTTGTAGTTGGATCACGAAAGACAGAAATACTGAGTTTGGGCAACACGTAAGCTGGCGGTTCTGATTAGTGAGCTGAAATGATCGCAGGTTATTGAGAAGCGCAATTACTTACCCTTCTCAGGAATTGGTGTGTCGTAAGCATAGATAAGCACCCTTGTACGAACATCGAGAGGTTTGTTCCACCAGAAAAAGTGCATGCAAAAGTTCAGGGAAGCGAAAGCCAACGTCACCAGCTCGAGCTCCGTCATGATCAGACCTTCCGCCCGGCGCGTGATACACTGTGCTATAAACCACGTCGTTTGTCCCAGTACAAGACCCTTGGAGAGCGCGTCGCCTTTGCTGCGGTCGTTGATCTCTTCCTCTGCGATAGCAGGAAACTCGATCAAGCGAGCCTGGAGCAAGGCTTCCATGCGCTCTGGAGAGAGAATACCTCTTGGTCTTGATCCATCGTGTACCATGAATCCGCCCATTTGGAGGAAATATCCATGAGTCATCGTCCAATGGGCATGATCTAGATAACATGAAAAGGTTGGGGTGAGAATTTGAGGCTTTACAGGTTTTTTTGCGCACCTTTATACCGAGCCGAGAGCTTTCGAGCGCCCAACCATTGCCTTATGGCCCAAAGAATCATCATTTCCGGAGCGATGATAGTCCAAACCATTAGCTCCAGGCGCATGAGCAAAACCTCCCATTCCTTTTTTCCCGGCGCTGGGATGTTCGGGTGTACACTCACCCATGAGCATGCAAAGACAGTAGCTGCGCAGGACCAGATAATGTCCCACACGGACCGGGTATTGGGACATACGCAACCAGGCGTAGTAGACGTGTCAGACGAAGAAAAAGGATCCCGAGGTACCGCAGAGATGATAGTAGGAGCCGCATGGATACTCCCATGCAGAGCAGCGACTAGCGCCAGCAGGAATAGCATGGAGAATATGGGGACACATAAGAGCTTTAGAAAGCCTTTATATACAGAAGACGCTCGACTGAAGCCCAGCTATTCCAGAGTAAAGCTGGCGCCTCATGTTGGTTGGTAGAGTCAAAGTCAAAGGTCGTATGTCTGTGGCTCTGTGGCTCGAAACGCAG
Source organism: Pholiota conissans (assembly GCA_015484465.1). NCBI lineage: Eukaryota > Fungi > Basidiomycota > Agaricomycetes > Agaricales > Strophariaceae > Pholiota > Pholiota conissans. Next base: position 33,844 of record MU155199.1, read on the forward strand.
GAGGTGAACTGCACAAAGAGAATCGTCAAAACTGTCAATTCCTACTACAATGAGAGGACAATGTAGGCGTGCATTGTAGCATCTTCGCATTCGATCGTTGCTTTGCGCAAAAAAGATGCAAAGAGGAATGCTCGGCACATGGACTCGAATGGATCCCTGCGGATTGGTGTTGAGGACAAAAGCGAAAGAAAACTTGAAGCAGATGATGAGTTTATAAACTCAGCTACAACCTCGGCAATCATAACCTTGCCATAAATGCAACACACGACACCTTCACTGTAAGGCTTTGTGCGAATCGATAGTGTTTAGAGGCCTTGAAAAAAGGCGAACATGCAGATAATTTTTGTGAAGCTGGGAAAGATAATAAACTAATTTTAGTGTAAGTGTGAGATATGTAATAGCACAGATAATTCTAAATTCAAATCTCGACGCCGAAAAAAATGGGTATAAGTAATGAGGAGTCTCTGTGCAGTCGGGTATCTAAAATGCAGGCATACATATGCAACTACATCGGTCTAGTTATCATCTAAGAAGTATTGACTAAACATGCGGCAAGAACGAGGTCCACTGGACCTCCAGAAACGCTCCAGCTGGAAGACTTCGAAGAGCAACCAACGCCTCTCCGAGCAGAACAAGACGCGCAATAATATAAAGTGGAAGACCAAAATATATCGCAATGGTGATCGATACATCTTTCAAGTCCTCTAGGAAGCGCTCCAGACAAAACGTCTCTGTCTGGAAGTAGATCGTCTGGGATATGACGGAAATGACCATGAACACAGGGACGCCCGTGACGATGACGGAGGTAACCTGCCAAATCACCTGTTCGGCGTGTGTCGGGAAGAGGAAGCCCCAGCCCGCGCAGTGGATGCCTCCAAAGATGATTCCAATGATGGAGACGATGCCTACGATGCGATTGCTTTCTTTATCGGAAGTGTTCATGGCGTAGAACGGGTGCACTTTCTCCTGATTATCCTCGATGACATTACTTCGCCCTGCGAACTCGGCCATATCCCCGAGACGCGCGAACATACGCACCACGCCCTGCCATGGCCACCGGAAAAAGAGGTTCAGTATGAATCCGGTTACACGATTCCCTAGTAAAATGAAAGATCGATAAGAAACGAAGGCTCCAAGGTCATTTTATCACCGCAAAGAAACACATACAGTAATGTCTGACCGCTTTAGCCTGTGGCTCGTGCTGGGCAGCCGTGATACGTAAGGGGCTATTGCTCTGTGACGAGAGTTCGTCATTTGGCGATTCTAAAATTAATGAAAAAAAAGGATAAGCATGAGGCTCAATGGCGATCGGATTTGATTCGGCGGAGGCAAGTGATTTGCTCACCTTTCTCGGGGATAGGCTTATCGTAGACGTAGACCGGTACTCGCGTCCGGACGTCGAGAGGTTTATTCCACCAGAAGAAATACATAAAACTGTTCAAGGCAGCGAAGGCGAGTGTGACGAGCTCGAGCTCGGTCATAATGAGGCCTTGCGCACGGCGGGTGATGCATTGCGCGATGAACCACGACGTTTGGCCGATTACGAGCATCTTCGAGAGCGCGTCGCCTTTGCTACGGTCTTGGATTTCTTCCTCTGTAATGGTCGGAAACTCGATCAAGCGGTCGCGGAGGAGGGCTTCCATACGTTCTGGTGAGAGGACGCCCCCTCTCCGCGAGCCGTGATACAGGACGAATCCGCCCATTTGGATGAAGTACCCGTGAGTCTTCGTCCAATTTTCGTGTTCTTTGTCTAGGTGAAAACAAGGCGATCAATATAAGCTCATGATCGAATTAAATTCTCCGCACCATTGTATAAACTGGCCAACTTCCGAGCACCTATCCACTGTCTGATCGCCCAGAAAATCATCATCTCAGGAGCGATGATAGTCCAAACCATCAGCTCAAGGCGCATCAGCGCGACCTGCCACTCCTTCCTGCCTGGCGCAGGAATATTCGGGTGCACGCTAACCCACGAACACGCGATGATAGTCACAACGCACGTCCAGACGATGTTCCACACCGATCGCGTGTTGGGGCAGGCGCAATTGGGTCCAGACGGCGCGAGTTGGGTGGAGACACGCCGGGGTACCTCAGTGATGAGTGTCGGCGCGGCATGGATATTTTGGTGGAGGGCAGAGATTAGGGCGAGAAGGAAGAGCATGCGAGACTAGTAGTAACTTGTGGTGACTGATAGCGCGACTTCGAGGCTAGCCGGGCAGGATATATAACGCTGCGCAGCGGTATCATCCATCTGCATAGCTGTGTCACAGCGTGTAAGGCGGGCGTCGAACGCAACGAGGCGGAATCCACGCGAATGTATATTTAGCGCGTCCAGGATGTACCTTTAATCCAAGAATAATGAGCTGGCTATGCACACGGAGGAGACGGAAGACGCACCTTTTTTGGAAGATCTTTGGACATAAACCCACGTCTCAACGTGGGTGGTACATTAGAGCATCATTGGGTGGGCATTGAAGATTGCAGTGGCAGGGGAGGATGTCGTCTGGAACTGATAACCAGCGGAAGACCTTCGAAGCTTTGTCTGGATTCGTACTCTGGTCTATCGAAGCCCGTAAGATAGCGAAAAGCGTGGACGCCGGCAAGATTCAATGTTGCCAAAGTGAAGTGGTGAAATCGATGATAGCAATGGCAGTGAAAAACAAAAACGAACAAATCATGCCATAATGATAACGGTTTCACAGGTCGACGGCAAGCGTGCACGTGTGTTGCCAATCTGGAGTGTTCGAGGAATCTTGACGAAATAACAGTCATGCATGCTTGTATGCGACGAGATATGCTTTCTATGAGATGTACATGATAGCATCTAAATAGCGCCATGTGCAGGTTTTGACGAATTGAAGGAGGGAAGGTTGTCTGAGTGCCTGCTTTTCGCGAGCGAAGATCTAAAATCCGACTGCAAAGAGAGGCCACTATGTTTCTTTAATTCCGAACAACCGACGGAATAAAAGCCTCAACCAATCTAAAAACCTAAAAACCACCACCTTCCCAAGCTTCCCTCCACCCAAAGGGCCACTCATCGACCCTCCGCTACTGCTTCCCAGAGGGAGCTCAGGGCTCTCCGGCACCCTCTCCGCAAGGGCGTGCAATATCGCAGGCGCGCACTCCTCATACAGTTTCTCCACCTCCGCCTCTCGCGTATAATACGCGCGCCGCACAGCGTACGGCGCCATCCCGTTGTAGTTGCGTACTAGCGCGTTGAGCTTGTCGACGGCGGTAGTATGGTAGCTTTTTTCTTTCGCGATCCATTCGGCGTCGCGGTGGCGTTGAATGTCATCCAGGGTGAGTTTGGCGAGGATGGGAGCGGGGTGTTCCATGACAAGGACACGGATGGTGCGTCGGATCCAGGCTTGCCTCAATATTTCGCGGAAAGTCGCTACGGCGGTGTCGAGTTCTGAGAAAGCGTTAGAGCTTAGCCTTGAGGAAGTGCTGCTATACTGACCTCGTTGAATTTCTATCCAAGGCGGTGCGGCGTTATTCCGTTGCACAATTCGGTTCATCAAGAACTCCTCGCGCGCGATGAATGGGTTATATTCATCTGTAGTTCGCTCTAAGGGCTTTCCTCTGCCTTTTATTGAATTAAACACCCCAGCTTTGCGAGCATTCTACAAGGTAACTCAGTAAACGACCAAAACAGTTAAGACAAAAACACACCTCAATCTTATCTTCAATCAGGCTATTCCATCCCTTGATAGACGTGGGATTTGGCATCCCAGAGGCCATCTGGTGCTGCATCTGATGTCCTTTTATTCCGAGTCGGTAGTCCAAAGTCGATTCCTTCGCCTGAGAGAGCCTTCCAACCTTCTGCGTCCGCTTCTTCTCCTCCCTCGCCAATCTCCGCGCACGGTCGTCCATGGGCTGCGTGGTCGTCTTCTTCGTAACAGGTGGCGGCGGCATCTGCGCAAGTTTTACGGAACCGTTGTCCATGGAAGGCGCCTTGAACTCGGTGTGCCATGGCTGATGGTTCTCCTTCGCTGGGAGAAGGCTTTCCGTGGCCCACGACCCAGTCGTCGGCACCAGTTTCACGGGCTGTGGAGGTGTAGAAATTGGGATTTCATGAGACCCAAAAGCTGGTGCGAGCTTAGGAGGATGCAACTTTATCTTCTCTTCTGCTGTCTGGATGGTGCCCGTGCGGAGGGGCTTGTATTTGTCGACAAGCATCCGCAAAACAGCGTCCTTGATGCTTTCATCGCCGTCCCAATTCGGGTACTGCTGCTCCAGGACGGAGAGACGCTGAGACATTTTCGCCTTTTCTTCAGCCTCTTCGTGAGCAGCATCGGCGAACAGTTTGGCGCTGGCGCTGGTGCTGGTGCTCTTCCCAGAAGATGTGTTCTTAGGCTCCGCATACCCAAACGTTGGCTCTAGCTTAAAAACTTCTGGTGCAACAGTAGAACTGCGCTCTTGAGGTTCATTGGCATCGATTTCAGGCGTAACGTTCGGTGAACGAAGCTTTACCTCCGGCGTTTGTTGGGAGCTACTGTTGCTCCTTCCATTGGAGGTAGTGTGGTTGAAACGAACTTGGAAAACATTAGGAGGGGGTATTCTTCTGGTATGAGTTTGTCGAATGGAAAGTACAGGCCGTATGGACGTTGCCTGCATGCAGATAAGATGGGAGTTTTTGTTTGACGTTCAAAATGGTGATCGTGGCAGTAGCGGCTGCATCCGGCCCGGTTTTGGAGCCAGGACGCGTTTGTCGATACGGAGCTCCAAGCCAAACGACTCTTGCTTCCATACCACCACCATCTCTATGCATGTCCCGTTGCTTGGCCTCGAAAAAATCAGATTTTATCTGAAAGCCTCTTCAAAGTGCAAATTCTATTTGATTTGACAAATTACCCCGTCCGGAGAGCCTCCGCAAAAAGGCCAGATGGACCGAAACGCTCAATGCAGACGCTGAACACTCTAGGCCGCTGCATCGCGCACATTCATTCTCGCACATTCTTTGTGGTCATTTTCCAACGAGCGGGGCTTGAATATGCTATTTTGTACGACTTTGGTATTGGAAAATGACGTAAGAGATATTTGCGAGCCTCTTCGTCTTACTCCACACGCATCTTCGTGCAGTTGTAACGTCGATAATCTGGGGCTTATCTGATATACAAGCCTCAGAGACCATTTTGACAAGGGACAATAATCGATCTCATCATGCCTGACTATAGTCCGACTCCCAGCATGGACATCGCTGCTCGCCCTGCGTCTGAGTGCAACACACCTTCACTTCTTTTGCCGCTATCAAGCACGCCGTTCACTTCCAACGCTATGCCAGCCCGCTTTGAGTACCCCTTCCCCATCATACTGCAACAAATCTCGGCTCTCCCGCCTGCAATGTCCGCATCAACGCAGGCCCTCACTAACGGCAGCATCGTCCCCCCTAGCGGTGCTGGAGGGCGCGGCACGGACGTGTTCTCGTTTGCATCCTTCTCTCCACCTTTGCGGACAACCACCCTTTCGTACCCTTCACCTACGGCTTCTGCGTCGCAAGCGCCAGATGTCGGTAGTCAGATGCAGGCGGACGACTCGGATGCGCTTCCGACACCAAGAATGGCGTACAACCACCATCACTATACCTCAGCACAGCTGTGCATGCTTGCGAGTGCCAATTCGCCTATGCCTCCTAGCTTAGCACTCAAGCGGCGCAGGATGCTCCTGGATGAAGAGCGGAAAAACGGGACGGACGTCCCTGATACCGGGCCGGGTGCAGGAATAGGTGTCTCCATGATATGATTGTGGGCTGAAGGATGCGACGATGGGCAGCTTATACACGGCGAGCTGCTCTATTTCTTTTATAGTGCTATAGGCACAAGGATTTTCTCATGTTACCCAGTCATCTTAGGATTGCTCTCCGTCGGGATACTTGATCAACAATGATACCATTATGATTATTTAAATTCTTCTTTCAAGCGTTCTCATTTGTATTTGTGACTGTTCAGATTGTTTATATACATAAGATTTCACAATTCAGAATTATCAGACATAAAACCAATATATTTGGTCCCTTAATATATATGCAATAGGTAGATCATTCCTCGTCGCTTGCTTTGCTACGCTGAACCCGACATTCGTCCAACAATGAAGTGAGATCACATGAAGGCTCCTAGTTGGCTATGATCCTGTCGTTCTGCATTTTCATCCTTCGCCCATTGTCTTCGACCAGGTACGCATTTCTTTGAATGATTTCTTCAAGTTTTCCAATGCTTTCTTGGATGCCAGGCTTTCTAGAGTGAGATATCGTGCTGAGAGCCCATCAATAGATCAGAAAATATATCGACATGAAAAAAAATCGAAGGAAACACATACGTCTCAAATTTGCTGGGTCCCTTTCGCTCAACTCCCGAACTATCGCGTCATAATCGTCGTACCCAGGAGAACAGTCCGCCTTGAAAAACTCGGAAGCAGGGAGCCTCTTATAGGATGCCCACCCTTCTATTACAACCAGATCCGGTATATTCACGCTGCCCTCCCACCATCTTGCGATGACGGTAGACTTCAGATCATCCGGATACCCTCTATGCTCGCATTCCAAATGGCGGAACAGGAGTTCACTCCCCGCTACGGCGATCATTTTCTGCAGGACCTTACAGACCTCTTTGTGTGGGTACTGCTCCGCGTTCCAGGCTTCTGTCTGGCACTTCCTGCTGCAGTATAATGCGACTTTGCACCCGACGCAGCGCCGGAATTCGCGGCCGGCGCTTTGGATTGAGTTTGGGCAGTCTTGGGTGGAGCAATAGAGGGTTGAGCGGGCCTTGCGGATGTGTTCGACTGTTGGGCGGGCGACGTATGCGAATAATGCCATGTTCTTCGTGTTCGTTGTTGGCGCTGCTGACCATGTTCAAAATGTGTAATTTATGAGCAGGTATCACTTACATACCTTGTTCCCTTTTATCCTCGACTTCGTCCGCGCTATCCTCCTCGCTATCCCCCTCGTCCTCGTAAATCTCGTTTTCGCTCTCTCCCTCGCCCTCGACCTCATCTTCATCCCAGTCCTCATTCTCGTCCTCAGCCTCGTGTCCGTCATCATCGTCATCATCGCCTTCGCCGTCACCGCCGCTCTTCTCCTGGTTTTCGTCTGCATGCACGCATCGATGGTCTTCCTTTTGACCATTGCCAGTGCCTCCCTCGCCCTCATCCTCTTCGTCGCTGGAATTTTCTAAATCGCATAAATCGTAGATGGTGGGATGGATCAAGACTTGAGGTAACGGATTGACGTATAGCCTCAGGCAACGATAGAGAGTAAGCCCGCGTTCCGCTAATTCGATCTTGTAATCGATTGGATGCGCAGTATACAAACGCGGATCTTCTGCAGCATAGGCGAGTAAAGAGAACAATTGGACAGCTTTCAATTCGCAACCTTCCAGGGCAGCAGCTTGTTGTCGGACTGATAAGGGACTGAAGAATTCAAAGAAATACTTCTTCAAGGGCAAGACTTGATCTGCAAAAGCTTCACCCATACCTCGACGTCGGCGTTCGGCGCGTAGACGGATAGTCTCCCATGTGATATCGAAGAGCCGTCGACCAGCGTCTACGACTTCTCGCGTCAAGCCAGAACTGATAACGCTCGGGACGAGAAGGGAGCCGCATAACCCTATGCATTGAATCGCGAGGGTAATGACGATGTGGTTTGGTATGATTCGTGACCATATAACGAGACTCTGCGCCAGATTCTCTGGCCCAAACGGCATCAAGTCTTCTGGGCATGTAGGCCACTTCGTGTTCGTCCGCTTTGCGACTGACCGTATATGCGAAAGATCCAGTGCATACGACAATGCGCAGAACATGTCCGTGATTAAATACACGGCCGACGTCTGCCCATCGACGTACGTCCTCGTGTACAGGTCGCCTTCCATGAGGCGTCCGATGCGATGATATTCAACGATTCTGCGGTCCTTCATCGAGCATGAGCATCGGTTGAGGCGCGATAGCATAGTCTTGGTCTCTTCTTCTGTGCGCACAGCGAATAGGAACTGCATTTGGGATCTCCAGTATCCCAATTTCTGCGTGAAGTTAGACCAGAAGATTTTGGAGCCCACCGCCTGTATCCCTTGCTTGAAGCCTTTGGTCGACGCCCCTAAGATGCATCGTGCGCAGACGGGTGCGTTTTCGGGGTTTACGAAGAAACCACTGAGCGACTGTGTGTCCAGATCGTTGCTTGAGACAAGCGCCATGCAGCAACAGAGGCTTTGGATAATAATCGGGACTCGGGAGGTGGGTGATCAGGGATATGTTTGGATTGATGGCATCAGTGAAGGATTTGCAGTTCGGGAATTCCGTAAGGGGATATTTATTTTTATTCAAAAGTAAGCTTATCGTTCAATCCTCAATGATTCAACATTGATTCAACACCAGTGAGTGGGTATTTAACTGCCCTAAGTTATCTTGCAGCACAATCAATATACCACGCCCTATTCTCACCAACTTAGTTGAGGAGGGAGGGCTGACTTTAGAGACAGAATCAAATTATTGGGAAATTCGGTGTGTAGTTTTGTGGTTTGGGCATGTACAATCATCAGCTTCTCCTGATACTATCTTCGACCAGGTATGCATTTTCTCGAATGCTGCTTTCATGTCGTTCAGTGTTTCGTCCGACGCCAGATTTTCTAGAGTGAGATATTGTGCTAATGAGGAAATCAGAAAACGTCGAACTCGTAAATTTAATTATGAAGCACATACCTTTCAAATTCAAAGGGTCTCTTTCACTCAGATCACGAACTTTTGCGTCATAGTCTTCAAATCCTGGAAGAATATCTGCCTTGAACATGTCGGGAGAAGGAAGTCTTGTATAAGACGACCAGCTTTCTATTTGAACCAAATCCGCCATTGTCACATCACCCGCCCACCATTTGGAGATAACAGTAGTCTTCAATTCATCCGGATATCCTCTGTGCTCGCATTCCAAGTGTCGGAATAGAATCTTACTTCCCGCCACAGTGATCATTCTCTGCAAAACCTTGCAGATCGCCTTGTGTGGGTATTGCTCGGCGTTCCATGCCTCCGACTGGCACTTTTTGCTACAGTATAAAGCAACATTGCAACCGGTGCAGCGTCGAAATTCTCTACCGGCGCTTTGGATAGAATTTGGACAGTCTTGGGTAGAGCAATAGAGGGTAGAGCGCGCCCTTCGAATGTATTCGACGGTCGCTCGCGCAAGACTGTCGAAATAATTGAATAATTTCGCGTCTGATATAGATTTTGAATCTGCGAAATGATCGAGACATGAAGGATATTTTTATGGGAATGACAGCGAATGACTTACGTTCGTCTTCTTCATACTCTTCTTCTTCTTCTTCTTCTTCTTCTTCGTCATCGTCATCCTCGCTCTCGTCCTCATATTCGCTTTCAGCCTCATTCTCGTCCTCATCCTGGCCGTCGTCATCGTCCCCCTCTTCGTCCCCTTCATTTTCATCCTCATCTTCAATCTCATCTGAATCCACTTGCTGGCTCTCATCCCCACTTCCACTTCCACTTCCATCCTTTATCTCATCTTTAACGTTGTGCGTCGTATTGCTAGGACAGTCGTCCGCGCCCAAGTCACAAATTGTAGGATGAAGCAAAATGGGAGGTATCGGATTGATGTATAGCCTCATACAATGATAGATAGCGTATCCACGTTCTGCCAATTCAATCCTATAATCAACTGGGTGTTCGAGAAACAAGCGCGGATCGTCTGCGAGATAAGCAAGCAATGAGAACAATTGAACGGCTTTCAACTCGCAACCGTCCAGAGCAATGGCTTTTTGTCGAATGGTGAGTGGACGGTAGAAGTCGAAGAAATACTTTTTCAAGGGTTGAACTTGGTCGGTAAAGGCTTCACCCATAGATCGACGTCGGCTTTCAGCACGCAGACGGATCGTTTTCCAAGTGTAGTCGAAAAGCCGTCGACCAGCGTCTACAACCTGTCGATTCAATCCTGAACTGATGACATTCGGAACGAGAAGTGAACCGCATAATGCGACACACTGGATTGCAATGGTGATGATGATGTGGTCTGGTAGGATGCGGGACCATATAATGAAACTCTGCACTAGATTTTCTGCACCAAAAGGCATCAAGTCCTCTGGACACGTAGGCCACTTCGTGTTCGTGCGCTTGGCCACGGATCTGATATGTGAGAGGTCCAAAACATACGAGAGGTTGCAGAACAGACTGGTGATGAGATACATGGCCGACGTCTGCCCTTCAACACATGTCCTTGAGAAAAGGTCGGCTTCGATGGAACGTCCAATCCGATGATAGTCAACGATCCTGCGATCTTTCATCTTGCATGAACATCGATTGAGTCGCGAAAGCATGGTTCGGGTTTGGTCTTCGGTGCGTATGGCGAATAGAAATCGCATTTGGGACCTCCAATACTCCAAATCCTGCGTCAAGTTGTTCCAGAAAGCCTTCGATCCTACCGTTTGCTGTCCTTGCAGGATGCCTTTCGTCGACGCGCCTAAGATGCATCGTGCGCACGAGTCAGAATGTTCCGGATTTGCAAACATGTCACTCAGCGACGATTGCAAGTTGGCATCTTGACTTTGAACAAGAGCCATAAAAGACTGAGTATTGGATCTGACTGGAAAGACGTTAGAGGGTGGAAAGAAGGCGAGCTACTGGAGTTTTGCATTTGTTGACAGCAAAGCCGTTCCGCAAATAACCAAAGGCCGAAAGGGGATAAAATTTCCATTTGGGGAAGTCACTGTTCAAACTGATCTTCTTGAACGTTGACAGAAACGTTCATAACTATGTTTATGTGGAGATCACCACCGATGATACTTGAGAATGTATTAGAGTTCTTGGTCGAGGCAATAAAATTGCAATGCTCAGGCATGATTCTCAAACTTTGCGATGTATAGTGTAAGAAATTCAAATATTCAAGCAACGATGCTATTACCGCAATGACTCGGACTTCAGACAAATTACTGTAACCATCTTGATGTCCATTCGCCCAAACCACGATTGCATGGGTCAATTTAGCCAGACCAGACAGCACCACCTGGGGCGGTGTAACTTTGGAGGTTGTTATAGATGTTGACCTGAGATATTACAAAATTAGCAAGCCATACAAGAAAAGAAGTACGAGATTGGGAGAGCTTACAGTAATGCCAGGGTCGGAGCCCTTATACGCGCCAGGGAGCGAGATTTTAGGAGGAGAAGCACTACCACCACCACTGATGTTCACTTGAGCGCAACCTGCAGGCATATAGAAGTAACAAGTTTAGTGAATGAAGCGAAACTGAGAATCATTTTTGAAATTCACCGATATAAAACTGAGCTCCAGGATAGGTAGAAGCGACGTGGAGCGCTATCTGAAAAGACGATTTAGCCGTGAAGGCCACGAGTGTTCGTTTCTCAGGACTTACAACTTCAGCGCGGAGAAGGTACTGTCCAGCGGGGAGAGATTTGGGAATGACGACGCTGTGTTTACCTGCGAGTGAAAGTTAATTCATGCTCACTATACATGATAGAAGCTTTTGATCATACCGCCGTTGGAGTTGACGACATCGGTAGCCCATTGTTGACTGGATGGGTTGAGAAGTCCAGAGGAGTAGATCTTTGTCCAGACAGCTCCCTGGCCGTCGAATGCCGCGGCAGTAGATGGGGCCTTCGCGATGTATACTTGCACAGGTCCTTTGTGACCACCCGAGATGGCGTCTTCGCCAGTTCGTTGAGCATGCTGATGCCACTCAAAGCTGGAAAAGAGAAGGATTCAAAAATGCGGCACAGTGAGGTATACGAAACCGACCTGCGTAACATTCGTTCCAGCAGCTATGGTGGCAGTGTTGACACTCGATCCCGAAAGCCCGTTGACGTTGCATGTGAGGTCCTTAGAGGTAACATCCGTGACCGGGTTGTTGTTAGGAGGGACGCGAAGGAAGTTATTTTGGCCTTGATCTACCTATACTTTGTTTAAAGGCCATTCGCAAGGGCAAGGCGGAAGACATATTCACCCCATTAAGCCAGATGTATTGCAGCGTAAAATGCGCGTTGGCGAAAGCGGCCGAAGCCAAGAGGAAGAAAGCTGTCCTCATGGCACTTGAGTTCAAGAACCTAGATATCCAAGAGATTTGAGGCCTTTTATACATCTCTCTCTGTAGGTGACTGCCAAGCGCAAAAACCAGACTCACAAAGCGATTGTGCAGGAGCCAGATGACAACATAAGTCGCAGAGTTGGCGTTGCCTAGTGTCCATTACAGCCACATGAACCAGACAGACAGTCCGGGGCCGACTATGTCGCGTAAGTGGAGCACAGAAGTCATGTAAAGGGACGACGCATATGGTTCATAGCCCAACATGTCCGAAATTTAAGCGCCCATAACCACCGCCGGGTGTATTTCGGAAACTCGAAAAGATGTGATTGGACATCCAGAGTTTTGGAATCTGAGAAAAATGGATCATGTACGTGCATCCTTGCAATCGATTGGAGTCGAAGGTCCATCCTGCAGGCTTGGCACGGATTTTCAGAAGGCTAGAAAAACAGCGATAATTTAATGTTGACAGTTTGCAATTGGTTCCGACGCAGCTTAAAGTCGGGAAAGGGAAAAAGCGTTGAATACATGAGGCCTTTAAATGCGTTCAAACGCGAGTCACATATGAAGGTCTGGAATGGGAGGTGGTGGTTCGGCGGTCATCGCGGTATGAGAACGAGGGCATTTGAAACTCCGCTCACCGTTTGTTGTCGTGCATCATCACGCAGTTGGTTTTGTACAACACCGAGCGCGCCTTCATCTAACACACAGTTTCGCCAGTACATACTCGCGGAAATCTTGGAATCATCTTATCTCTGAGGCCAAGTTCAGCCGGAATCTCGCAGGCTGCTGATATATCCAGCACAATCAGAGTGGTTCGCCGGTCTGGTTGAACTATGTCTGTGCTCTTCGAGACGTCACTGGGCGACATAGTAATCGATTTGGAAGTCGAGACTTGCCCCAAAACTTGTGAGAACTTTCTCAAGCTATGTAAAGTTTACTATTACAACTTGAACGCATTCTTCAATGGTAAGTTTTCGTTGATGTTGGCAGAAGGAATATTCACCCTTGCTTCTAGTATCGAAGGATTTCCTGGCGCAGGTAGGCGACCCAACAGCCACGGGAACGGGTGGAGAATCCATATGGTCTTTGCTGGCCACCGAATCGTCTCCGGCGCCACGTTATTTTCCTCCTGAAATCAATCCGAAGCTCAAGCACACCCACAGAGGAACGGTTTCGATGGCAGTTGCGCCAGCGCTGGAAGGACAAAAAGGCGGCTGCGGAAGCCAGTTTTTCATCACTCTGGGCGACAACATCGATTATCTGGACGGGAAACACGCAGTCTTCGGACATGTTGTCGAAGGGTTTGACACGCTAGACAAGTTGAACGAAGTGTTCGTGGACCAGAGCGATCGTCCTTTCAAAGATGTACGCATAAGGCATGTCGTTATCCTTGGTGCGCTCTCTTCAGTCTGACATCTCTGTCTGAAAGGCTCAATATAATTTACAGACGATCCCTTTCCCGATCCTCCTGGCTTGGTGAAGCCTCCATCATCACCGATGCGTCCCCCGGATAATTCCACGCGAATTGCTGAGGATGAAGACCCCCTTGCAACTCTTCCGGAAGAGGAAGAAGAACGTCTCAGACGTGAAAAAGCTGCGGCGGCATCGGCTCTCACTCTCGAGATGGTCGGCGACTTACCATTTGCCAATGTACGGCCCCCCGAAAATGTGTTGTTTGTGTGCAAGCTTAATCCTGTCACCCGGGACGAAGACCTTGAGCTAATTTTCTCTCGATTTGGTACCATTATGAGCTGTCAAGTTATACGAGATAAGAAAACTGGTGACTCTCTTCAGTATGCTTTCATTGAATTCGACAAACGGGAGGATGCCGAACAAGTGAGTCCTGAACTATTCTTGCCCAACGTACAATTCAAATGGTGTATAGGCATACTTTAAAATGCAGAACGTCCTTGTGGATGATCGCCGTATATGGGTGGATTTGTGAGTGGCTTCCGTCTCTACCGGCGCCTAAACTTGACACGATTTAACTCTAATTTCTTAAAGCTCGCAATCCGTTTCAAAATTGAATACCCATTGGTCAAATGATATAACGAGGGGCCCGAAGCGAACGAAAGGCACAGGTTTGGGCTTTGCCGGGCGCGATGATTTGGAGAGGACTCGTCGTTACCGCGAAGAGGATAGCTCGAGCAAGAGATCCGGTGGTTATGGTATGGTATTTGACGTGCCGTCCGATCATGGCGCCGAGCGCCGTCGAAAACGCAGTCGCAGCCGCGAGGTAGACTCTTCGCGAGAGCATCGTCGGAAACGCTCACGGTCACCTCTGCCTTCCAAACACAAGGAGTCCAGACGAGAGGATAGAGATCATCGTGACTACGGGCGGGACCGAAGGAGGTCACGAAGCCGGAGCAGAGAGCGCCATTCCGGTCGAAGTGGGCGGTACTGAAGAAGGTTGTTTGTCTTTGTTTGTTATACTGTTGCTGTTCTTACACTGCTTGCAGTGATCTAGAGCATGAAACCGTCAGCCATGTTTCCATATAATCCACTCCATTGATTCAGTTGTCCGTTCTTCCTACTTTCATCAACGATATCAACGTACAGTATAGCGTCAGGAGCCCCACTGCTCCTCTTGTTCCGTTGATCTTTACCGGTCCTCTTGACACGGAAGACTCATATAAATCTACTTCGTCTTTTCACATCCCTTTGAAAAGCGACGCAACTACCTGCTCCTATGACTATCTCCTCGCACTTCGACTCAGCCGACGCCGACGTAATTCTGCTAACAACTGAAGCAGATTGCTCGACCGAATTCCATGTTCACAAATGTATCCTTGCAGCAGCGTCGTCTTTTTTCAGCGACATGTTCAGCTTACCTCAAGAAACTGCCGAAGAACTGCCTATAATTCCCGTCACCGAAACCAGCAGCCGGCTCGACACCATCCTGCGGTGCATCTATCCCGTGCCGGACCCCGTCGTCGAGACCCTTGATGAGCTCGCCGGGGCGCTCGGAATAGCGATCAAGTATGACTTCACCACGGCACTCAGCGCACTCCGGAAACAGCTCGTTTCACGGAAGCACCTCCTGAAATCCCCCATTCGAGTGTACGCCATCGCATGCCACTACGAATTGGAAGAAGAAGCGCAGACTGCATCACGGCACACCCTGAACGTCAACCTTCTCGATGCGGTCCCGTGCAAGGAGCTCAAGAACATCTCTGGATACGACTATCACCGCCTGCTGACGTTGCACCGCCGTCGGTCGGCGGCTGCGCTGGAGCTCATCAAAGCGCCTGTCGACCTCAAGTGCATGCACTGTAACACGTCTGCGTTTACGTGTCATGACGCGCCGAAGTGGTGGTACGAATTCGAGCGCGGGGCGCGTGTGGAGCTGGGTGCCAGGCCTACGACAGACGTCATTTTTGGAATGGAGTTCCTGTTCAAGGCGGCGCGTGCGTCAGGGTGCATGCGGTGTCCAGAGAGCGTGCTCAATTCGTGGAAGTTCTTGGAGAGCCTGAAGGCGGCAATTGACGCACTTCCTTCTACGGTGACGTGCATTGAAACGTGTTCATAACAGACTTTATAGATTTTGGACATCATCCATGACATACGTACCCCCAGATTCTTCACAGATCCCGGAATAACATATCTTTAATTTGTATACGTAACATAACGTCTTACCTGGTCTTATTAATAGCCAACCGTCATTCGTACACCTACATCCCCTTTTAATCGATATAATGACTGTCATAATCTACATATTGCTTGATGTGTGATGTTCTGAAGATTCAATTTGTTTTCGGATCAGCGAAAACGGTTGAGCAAGTTCATGCTGAGACAACGGGAGTCAGCAATAATTCTACAGTCCATTCTTTGATTCGTCATATCGTTGGCTAGTAAATACAACATGCATATAATGCAATTTTGTAAACAATAACCTTTTTTTTTCTGTCATACAAGTCCACAAGACTAGAACAACCAACACCCTCCCCAATCCTCCATCACTCAAACCAAGTTAGAAGGATACTCGAAGCCCTCCAACCCCACAAAGTTCTCCTTGATACTCCGTGCACTGACGAAGCGGTAGAAAATGCTGACACTGCCCGCCTTGTCGTTCGTGCCACTCGCACGCGCGCCGCCGAAGGGCTGCTGGCCGACAACGGCGCCTGTGCACTTGTCGTTGTAGTATACGTTTCCGGCGGCGTTGCGCAGGCGGTTGGAGGCCTTGATGAGTGCTTGGCGGTCAGTGGAGAAGCTGTGGAATGGCAACGGCAATGGCAATAGGAATGATTAGTGGGTTGTCTTTTTGGTGGGATCAGATAGGGGTATACGCACATTGCGCCTGTGAGAGCGTATTGGGTTGTCTCGTCGATCAAGTCGAGGGTCTTGTCAAAGTCCTCGTCTTCGAAGACGTAGACCTAAAAAAAATCTGGTTAGTGAGTATTTATAAAATGAGATTTTCTTTGCGTACAGAGACGACGGGTCCGAAGATCTCGTCCACGAAGGTGATGGATTTAGGGTCTTTGCTGAGGATGACGGTGGGTTGGATAAAGTATCCTTTCGAGTCATCACCTGATCCTCCGATGAGGATTTCAGCACCACCTTCCCTGGCTTTTTGAATGTAGCCGAGGATTTTATCGTATGCAGGTCGGCCGCTGAAATGGCATTAGCCAGTTATTGGATGTGTAGACAAGTTAAAAATAACGCACATCACAGGCCCCATAAAATTCGTCCAATCCTGCGGCGCGCCGACCTTGATCTTCGCTACCTCCGCCAGGAGCTGCTCCTTAAATCCAGCCTTCCACACAGACGCAGACACATACACGCGCGAGCACGCAGAGCACTTCTGGCCCTGGTACTCAAATGCACCGCGCACAGTCTGCAGCACCGCGTTCTTGATCTCCGCACTCTTATGGATCACATGGAAGTTCTTTCCCCCCGTCTCGCCCACAATGCGTGGGTAGCTACGGTACTTCTCCAGGTTGAGCGCAATGTCCTTCCAGAGCTTGCGGAAGATGAAGGTGCTGCCGGTGAAGTGCAGCGCGGCGAACTCGCGGTGGTTGATCGCCTGCGCGACGACCTCGGGAGGGGGTCCGGGGACGAATTGGATGACGCCTGCGGGAACGCCAGCTTCTGCGAGGACTTTGTAGACGAGGTAGTTGGAGTAGGTCGCGGCGGGGGAGGGTTTCCAGACGACGACGTTGCCTACCATGGCGGGCGTGCCAGGCAGATTGCCGCCGATGGCGGTGAAGTTAAAGGGGGAAACGGCGAGGACGAAGCCTTCCAATGGGCGGTACTCAACACGGCTGTCATAATGAGAGTAATTAGCATTAGCAAGATCGTTCGATCATGATCGAAGAGGTTAAAACGACGTACTTCCATGCGCCAGGGGCGTTCTTCGATGGCTGCTGCGCGTAAAGCTCCTCCACGAACTTGACGCCGAAGCGGAAAAAGTCGCTCAGCTCAGCCGCGGAATCGATCTCCGCCTGCCACACGTTCTTGCCCTGTCCGAGGATGGTCGCAGCGAGGAGCTGGTACCTGTACTTGCCGCTGGCGAGATCGGCGGCCTTGAGGAAGATGGCGGCGCGGTCGCTCCAGGGCATGTTCTCCCAGGCGTCCTTGGCGGCGAGCGCGCCGTCAATGGCGCTCGCGACTGTCGCCTCGTCGGCTTCGTGGTAGGTGCACAGATGACGCGCGTGGTCGTGGGGCATAGGCTGCTTTGCGAGCTTGCCGGTTTTGATCTGTTAGGGGCTTGTGTGTCAGTGTTGCTTCACAGGGTTCGTAGGATGAATGCGCACCTCCTTGCCATTGACTATGCAAGGTACCTCGAAGGGTAGTTGTTTCTCCATCTCAGAGATGGCTGAAATCAATGCCTGTCGCTCAACGGAGCCAGGCGCATAGGATTTCTGTAATCATAGCAAGCGTCGATGATCAGGAACGTTCAACGTCGCGGATACTGACACAGCTCACCATGGGCTCATTGTCGATAGTGGGGACCTTGAAGGTAGCAAGAGTGGCCATTTTGTGTGGGAGATTGTGGCAGTCGGGAAGGAAGATGCTCGTGCGCTATCTGTGCCATATGTATCTGATTCTGGGGTGCCAGATATCGTGACTTGTGCTCGAAGCCTGTCGGAAGGATCATGGCTTCGCTGATTGGAATGGGCGATTTATCAGCAAAACCTCTGGTATACTTACTACCTATCGGCGTGGAGTCGATAGTGCTGCAGCAATCGCCAATGTATATCTGCGGCTACCGCTGAAAATGCTGGAATCCATTTAGCGCGCGGGGATATTGCAAGATATCTTATCTTATCTTATCTTTATGACTCGACGGCCCGCCAGCGGGGGCTCCGTCCGACTCCGACGTCGCTCCGACGGGCCATTTGTTCTCGACTTGAACTTGTTTTGAAGTTGTTCAACAAACTCCGTCCACGAAATCTCATTCGTTTACTTTGCAGCCTTTGAGATTTCACTGTGATGGGTTGTTACTTCTTTTTTCTTGTTAATCTGACTTTGTATCTCGCGATTATGGAGTGCCAGCAAACCCTTGGCAGCGTGCTGGCATCCTGGACAAAGATCAACTTCAGGCGCTGTTTTACGCTTCTCACCAACATAAAAAGCCCTTCAATATTTCAAGTACGCCAGCTGCGCATGATGCATCAATCTTGTCCTTTTCTCATGGCGGCTCGTGAACTGGCCTAATGCAATAATACATCCTCTTTATTTTTGGGTTCTCTCTTATCTCATTCCTCTCAGGCTTGTCGCTATAGAAGACCGAGAGCTGGAGCAATGTCGATAGTGAATCGCCACTCTCACCATGTCGTCTGATACACCAGAGTTCAAGCCTCTTCTCGGTATGGCTCTTTCTAATTCACAACAGAAAGGCATCTGACAGCTTCTGTCGATTTTAGCCCAGAGTGTAGGATATGGCGTTGTCATTGGTATGAGCTTGAACACGACCGATGTGTCCTTATCCTCGTGTATTCACAAGACTAACAGGAGTTGGGTTCTTCTTTGCGCTGATTATGTTGTGCCTCACGTTCTTGCAAACGCGCTTTACCGACACGTCTCCAAGAGCATCAGAAGAATTTACAGTGAGGCTAATATTGGTCCTTGGTTCTGGAAATCATTGAAAAGAGTTCCAATAGACGGCATCTAGAAACGTAAAGGTGAGCATGTTACTACTATTCTTCTCGAACCGAAGCTAACATCCAACGTAGCCCGGTTTAGTGTGCTGTGGAATGTGAGTACTGTCCTGTTGAAATATGTCCTCCTTGATATCCTAATGTGAAATATGAAAATGTCAGAGTCAGCGCCTGGACATGGAGTGCAACCCTTCTCCAATCGAGTACCGCAGCATACACATTCGGAGTCAGCGGCCCATGGTACGATATCTCTCTATCTTACTTAATCAAATCTTCTCATTCTACTTGTAGGTGGTACGGTGTCGGAGGAACCATCCAACTCGCCATCTTCGGCATGGTCGCCGCTAAAGTCAAAATGAACGCGAACGGAGCGCATACATTCTTAGAGGTATGCTTCGAATTCCCTTCTGCTCGTTTATCCTTTCCGACGAACTTCTGAACTCAAATGAAATGAATAGATCGTCAAAGTTAGATTTGGGACAGGACCTCATTTACTTTTCACATTTTACGCATTCCTTTGCATCATGGTCGTTTGTGGCTCTTTGCTTCGTCAGTCATCTCGTTTTGTTTTGAGTTGGACGTAGTGCTGATGTTAGTCGATGCTCTAGTTGGGGGCGCAGCTACGGTGAACGCGCTGACCGGAATGAACATCCGTACGTAAGACTCGACTCGTGTAAGAACCCAAATCTCATTCAGGCCAACCCGGATTAGTCGCTGCGTGCTTTCTTCTCCCCATTGGAATCGCCGTCTATGTCATCGTCGGGTGAGATAATACACCTCAAGTGTCATTACTTTGGAAATCTAATTCAAACCCCGCATAGTGGACTTCGGGCAACATTCGTCTGCGACTGGAGTCATACCCTGATCTTGTTCATCATCATCTACATCGTAAGCCTTTAAACACATACACACCATGTCAATAAACTTACTAACTCGCCATTTATTCGCTCTCTTCAGTTTATATTCCGAACATAGTACGCCTTCCTCCCTCCCCCACATCATACCCCATCCTAAATATACATTACTCTCCTTTCGGATAGCGGCACATCCCCAGCTACACAAGGTCTACCAGGTCTATACGACCTCCTTGTCACCGCTGGGCACGAGAACCCCGTAGTGGGCAACCAAGATGGGAGTTATCTGACGATGAAGAGTAATCAGGGCTTGGTGTTTGGCGCTGCGACCATTCTTAGTGGGTTCTCGGGGATTTTTTGCGATCAAGGGTATTGGCAAAGGGTATGTGCTGTGTTATAATTGGGTTTGAAGGATATGTTCTGGAACTTGAAAATTTTTTTGATCAGGCGATTGCGAGTCATCCGAAGTCGACTACGAAGGCGTATGTAAGTTGGTTCGTAGGACTCTTTCATTGTGCAAAGAATTGAATTTTGGCAGATGTTAGGAGGAATGTCCTGGTAAGCATTTTCGAATAACTTCGCTTGATAATCCGTCAACACTTTCAACATAGGTTTGCTGTTCCATTTGCATTCGCAAGTTGCCTCGGCCTAGCAGCAAGAGGACTTCAACATGATGTACGCTAGCTACTCTTCTTCACTGGCATATAAACCTATCACCTTACGCACCCCCTTCATTTACACTCAGCCCCGCTTCCCAACTTTCCCGCATGCCCTTTCTGCGTCCCAAGTCAGCGCGGGTTTGGCAGCACCCGCAGCTGCAGCGGTCGTCATGGGCAAAGGCGGGGCCATCGCTGTGCTGCTTGTCGTCTTGTAAGTATTTTCGGGCCTGCCTAAATCTAACGAATTGACAAATACTGATTATACCGACAGTATGGCCGTGACTAGCGCATGCAGTGCCGAGGTATGCATTTTCTAGCTTGCAGACCGATAGCGAAGACTGATTGCAATGATATTAGCTCATTGCTGTATCGAGCTTATTGTGCGTCTTCTCGCTCGCCCCGGTATTCGATAATTGCTGATGGGATGAATTATCTGAATGTGAAGTTCTTATGAGTAAGTACGTTCCGTTTCTCCGCCTTTGGGATCAATCATAACAGTGCTATTTATAAGTATCTACAAAGCCTACCTTTTCCCGAAGGCGAGGGGTCCAGAAATTGTTCGCGTCTCGCATTTGTTTATCTGCTTCTGGGCTGTGTGGATGGGATGCTGGGCGACAATTGTAAGTATCATTTTGACTAACCTTTTTCGTGCTCCACAGCGTGGCTTAAATCTTCCCTTTTTAGCTTCATAAAGCGCAGATCGACCTTGGATGGGTGAGGCTTTTGGTTCTGTGATTCAAGCTTGTCAGGGCTCCGTTTAATCATACCCTCTCTTGCACCACATCCAGCTTTTCTACGTCCAGTGAGTCCTTCCAAAGCGATCATCATCTTGTAGCGTTCAAACAAACCTTTATATTTTCAGAGGTGTTGTCCTGAGTCCTGCAGTTATTCCTATCGCCTTGACAGTCACCTGGAAAAAATTAACGAGCGCAGGCATCATCGCAGGCGCCGTGATAGGAGCATCGCTTGGTGTGTTGCCTGAGCTCATCTGCAATAATAAATCAACTGATATCTAATTCGACGCCTTTTCTCTAGGCATGTTGGCGTGGATGATAGGCTGCTGGAAAATATATGGTACAACGCTTATTCGTCCATCATCATCGCGTCGGGAATCTAAGACTTATTGACGTAAATTTACAGGCGCTATCAACATCCCCAACCTCGCGGAGCCTTATTCCGCGGTGTGTAGTGGTTTGACTGGGCTGCTCTTCTCCGGGATCATCACTGTTGTGGTTTCTCTTATGAGTTGAGTTGGTTCCATCATCATCGCTTTCTAGTGGACTCACGTTATCTATATTCTGATATTAATTTGTAGACCCTGCGGACTATGACTTTAAAGGAACCTGCGCGATTGCGAACCTCGATATGGATGACGATGGTGACGTCGAGTCTATCAAGCGCAGCAGTCAAGCGGATGCGGACTCTCAGACGAAGGGCGAGAAGGAGAAAACATCGTCGTCCGAGGTGGATAAAATTCAGATAGAAACTGCTGGGTTTGAGGTTGCACCCATCAGTAAGAATGGGCCTCTTGAGAAAGGTAGTAATGCAGCCCCGGCGGATTTGCCTACTTTGCAGCAAGCGTTCAAGAGGGCCGCGTGGTACAGTCTTACCCTCACTGCCGCTGTTGCCATCATAGGTGTGCAGTACAGCCGCCTTCAGTTTTCAGTATCTGGCTAATCATTTGCACTTGCGCCGTTTAGTTCCTTTGCCTATGTTCTTTTCGCACTATGTGTTCAGCGAGAAATTCTTCGCGTTTTGGATCTCCGTCAGCATGTAAGTCTTCCAGTTCATGCCCTGACGAATCTTTTCTCATCGTTCGAATTATGGCAGTATCTGGGCGTTGATGAGCGGCACTTTCTCAGTCATACTCCCCGTCTGGGAATCTAGGAGGGAGATTGCACAGATTTTGGTTGGATGCTGGAAGTCTGTGACAAAACGACGTTGACGCCGCCTAAGTCGGAAAGATGACCATTTTCTTGTCATTCTGGGATAGCGATGTCCTGTGAACGGTAGATGATCTGGAAGAATTCAATGCATTCGCAATTATCATCAACCTCAAAGGCAGACAACTCTAACTACTGATGGATTACAAACAACATTGACCGCTAGAGCTACATCATTTAAAACGAAATAATCATTCTCTTGAATAAAGCTATTAGCGACTCCGTTGAAGTTTTACACAGGTGAATCGAGAGCCTCCTTGAGGGCTGCATAACGCTTCTGGACAAGGACGTCAGCTCAAGGCAAAATATATCTGGAAATTCCAAGTTACACGTACCTGCATGGAATCGTATATCCAGATACTCTTCCTTGTCGAATACACAAGCTCCAGTGTATTCGACCATATCCGCAGAACTTGAGTAATCCCGGAAGGCCGAAGGGTGACATTCGCATGTCTCTCGACGTCAACTTCCAGACTAGCGAAGGCGAAGAGTCAGTATTTCAAATTAACCATATGTCAGTAACTGTGAGACTCACTTCTCCAGAGTAGCCGACCATTCTCGCATGGGGTGGCCACAAAGGGCCCACTCTCTGTCTTCCATAAAATCCCAAGTGATTCGAGCGTTTGCAACGACGCGCGCGAAGGTCAAATACTGCTTCATCGGGGAGATGTAGAACTTGAGGGTGCAGAATGCGTAGGCCAGCGCAACACCGGAGCAGATGATCAACATCAAGCTCAATGGATTAGGGTCGAAAATATCGGCGACGTCCATGGCGGTGTACTACTTACTACGAATTAGGAGCGGTGGTGTTGAATAGTGGTGAGTGGGAGCGTTGGCGACCGAGCGCTCAAGCGCTGGGTAGCAAGCTAGGTAGTGATAGCTTGGAGAATGTTAAGTGAATACATCACACTTATAAGCAACTATCTCTTGGACGCGTGTCCTCCAACAGCAATTAAAACTGGGAGTTAGGAGGTCGAGAAACGTAGACATTGCCAAAGATGGGAATCGCGGATTTCGTGAGCATGGGTTTCAACGCCAGCCGGAGGATACGTCGCCCCTCCAAAAAGGAAATCTGATCTTGACCGACGTTCAGCATGAAAAACAGATGTCGTTCAAAACCCGATTACTTTATGGGGCTAAGACGCGAGTCGCGTCTGCGCAAGCGTGCCAGACCATATATGGAAATGTTGGCTAAATGATCACGTTTCTTCCTGCCGGAAAGCTAAAATTACCACGCCATGAGGCCATGAACCCATTACTATCATGAAGGCGGTGTTGAAAGACACCGTTTGAATTGCACTACTCATGAAACTTCAAAAACTAGATTTCCTAATATGTAAAGTGGCTCGGAATAATGAACAGGTCCAGTTGCTATGCTCCCTACGTAGATTGAAAGCCAGAGGATCAAGTACATCTACTCATTATAATTGAGTAGAGGACGGTTAAGAATACAAATGAGAAATGCGATGTTTTAATCAAAATACACAGGAAAGAGGATCTTTGAGAGGGTTTGTGCTTTATGCACTGTGCAACAAGTGACAACGATAGCGATTCAGATAGCGAGTATGAGAGAAAAGGAATGCAAAAAAAGATACAGAATTAATCAAGCTTCGTCTCGGAGTAGTCAGTAGAGTACCCCATGTGCGGGAAGCGAAGCTGGGGATGGGGGCTTTTGTGAAGCAACGGTTCGGAAGCTATCAGGGTCTCGCGCGATGCATTCAAGGAGATCGAGGAGCGGGCAGATATTGGGCGCCTAACTGAATATGTCGTCAGTTAAGAGGTTACGGTGGATTGAATAAAGATAGCACGTACCACGTCTCAAGGGAACTACATCTGGCTTGCGGTTAGGTAGCGGCGGTAGAGGAATAGGCGGGGAGATAGGTGTATATCGTATTGAGGACTCGGAGTCGGGCTCTGCATAATTTTCGACATCGTCCTCGCGCGGTCGTTTTGGTTTGCGATCTAAGTGGATTGAGTTAAAATCTTTATTTGAGCATAATAAGACACTCACCGCCAAATGAAGCTATAAATGCGTTCGCAGTGGATATGTATCGCTTCTCCAGCGCTACCAAATTGACTAAGGGAGCGTCAGGTCTTCCCATACGTTTTTTGCTCCTTTCGATAGTGCTTCTTTGCGTATTGAGTGTCTACAAAATCCCATAACGGTGATTTAGGCGGTGGGATTGAGTATCCTAGAGTAAGAAGCACTAACCAGTAATCCAACGCGCAATTTGTCAACATCTTCTCCTACTCTAGCAAGACCAAACGTGCTAAACCATGCTCGCATCATCCAGATGACGTTGAAAGACGGCTGAGAGATAAAGATGTAAGATTCAACATCATCTTCCAGGCTGTTCTCAAATTAGCTCTTGAGCACAAACGCTTGAGAAGTCCGAGTTACGGACCTGTCCATGATATCAAAGAACTGATCCATCTGCTTATCCGATAAACTCGACTCCTTCTCAAACTGTTTCCACAGCGAGCGCGTTTCGATAAGCATATCCATGACTTGAAGGAACTTGGAAGTGGGCACGATTTGACGGAGATAGGTGAGGATGGAAAAGAGGGCACCAATGGCAGAGAACACCGCCAGGGAAAAACTGAGCGGGTCCATACCCATGATGGTAGGCGTCATTTTGACTTTCTTCGATCAGTAAGGCGACCTGGGGAGCTTGACAACGACGCGGGAGGGTTGAGCAACAATTGCGAGGACGGCGGGATAATCGAGTGTATCGACGAACCCTGCAATAATTCCCTACCCAGTTAGAAGGCTGTAATCCTTTTGAAATCGATGCACTTACCCCGAGAGCTTTAAAGCAATATCAGAACGAATCGAATCGCTGGGAAGGTAGACCAATAAGTTGTGAGTTATTTAAGGAAGAAAGCGTCTGCTTGAAACAAGCAGCCAGGAAACCGAGAATAAAAGGCGAAGCCGACAGACAACGACATTATTATGAACGTGTCAGTGTCAGTTCAGAAGTAATAAACGTGTTGCGGTGGTATTGCACTGCCCCGTGTTTGTTTTGTCCAGAAGCGAGATGATCCACATCAACCTAAGGCTTGTTTTCTCACCACCATCATGCCTACAAACCAAAGCAGCTGGAAACTCTACTAGGATTCCTCTCATTTCCATCCCAATATTCATCCAGAGAACGGATGAAGATAGGGGGCTTTCCAGTACTAATTCGCATGCTCTTGCACAAATTCTGTGCACCGGGTGTACTTGCCTGCACGACAAAAGCCCACCAACAGCACGAGGCGGCGCCCACAATGACTCACCCTCCCGTCATGCTCGGAAACGCCTTCGAAACCATACGGCTGTCCTACTCACGAGGTCGCTGCGGCTCCTAGTGATCGATCAAAGTACAAGGGTGAAATAATACGTGTACAAAGCGTATACAAAATCTTTCTGTTTCTGCCGGGACATAAGGGCTAGTCACATGTAATGGCAAGTTAGCTCCAACGGAAGCGTTGTGCTGAATTTAATTTCGGGGTACGTGAAAATAACTGGAACTGGCCTTGTCCTCTACTGGCTCTGTGGGCTTCTTTCTGAGTACGACGGCACCAGGCTGCTCTAAACCCAGGAGCACTCTATAGACGTATTCTGAGACCATCCTAATTCTCAAGTGCTCAAGTCCATCACTGTCTTGCTCATACGCATCTCCGGCGGAATTCCTGATTATCAGTTCATCCTCTGGCATCATGTCCGTACGCAATGAGAAGTCATCGAATTTGTCCAGCCGGATGGATGTGTTGATATACCTGATAGAGCGGTGAGCATCTCGCGATGAGCTGAGAGGGAAACGAACTGTATGCAGCTTTGTGTGCTCATCGGCTGCGTGACTGTGGCCCCTGTGGCAGGTATACGAAGTTTAAAGGGCTGACGCCTCATCGCCATATCCATATAAACTGGATGTATCACGACAGGGGCTTTGAGGATCTTGAACGAATCGCCCAAGAAAAATGCCATGACACCAGTAGGCAACTTTGGTGCATAAAATCGGTCTTTGATCGCGTCCTCTTTCGCGGAATTTACGAGTGAGAGTAACGTTTCTCTACCACCAAGCAGCTCTTCTGGACAAGTAAAGATATTATTGATCTGGAGCATTCCCTTGTGTTTCTTTCGAACTTTCGTCGCGCTCTCAGGGATGGCATCAATGTCTCCTCGAAGCCTCGCGAAGTCAAGAATATCCTCTGGTTCTATCCCCAGATGTACACCCACACAGAAAGGTTTATCGGACGAGGACGTGCTCAGACCAATATGGAGAACAGTAGCGATTTCAATAAATGCGGAGAAAGTGAAATCGGTTGTCAGGTTTAGAGTGAGTTCCCGCAGTCTCACTTTCCTAACGTCTGGTCGACAAATCGGTTTGTGCTGTCGCCTGGTAGAACAAAAAATTAAGTAAGAAATGAGGAATACACCGTGCGCGATTCGACGAGGATGTACCAATCCTTCTTCTGACACTGAACATTTCAATATCAACTCTTCAGCTCTATTATGATAAGAATAGGCTGTCTTCGTACCTCTCTCGAACAGTAAAGCTGTGATTTACACTGGCGAAAGGCGCTGAGCGATACAGATAGAACGATCAAATCAGAAGGCTGTCTCACCCCAGAGCACCACTTATACGTCTTCACTTCGGGCTCGTATTGTTGACAGACAGAACATATCTGGGGGAACTTTCTCATGATTTCCTTGATTTCATCTTCAGTTATGGACTTCGTCGCGTAGGGGTCGCGAGGAAATTGGACTGGATGCGACATGGTAAGAGTGGCGGCGACCTCGAGCTGCCACTTTAGATTTTTCCTGTCTCGCTTGGGAGATAACATCGAGGCAAAAAATGGTGGATGAGTAGATTGTAGGAGTAGAACGTTGAGAGGCAAGCTAGGCGGCAACTGCGACATTATGACGTAGGTTCGTTGCCGGCATTTGCCGAGGTGGACTTGGGCATGGGCCCCTTCGCAGTGGAAAGGTAAAATATTTCTACTGGTATCAAAGCATAATCAAAACGGGATATCCTCAAATTCTAGAAGCACCATGTAGATGAACTCATTGCACAACCTTCCTCTTAGCGCTTCAAGCGCAAGACTTTTGTCTTCGTATATGCACATGTCCATAGCGGAATTGCGAATGATCTCCTCGTCTTCGGACGTCATATCGGTGCGCAAACGAAAGCAGTTGGCCTTATCCATCCGAATCGCAGTATTTATGTATCTGCAGAAGGAACATTAATGTCAGAGTTTGAATAATTAGTATTGGCAATGGAGAAAAATGACGAACTCAACGCAGCTCTGAACACCCAACGCCTGCATACGAGATTTACCCGTTGCGGCTACAGTCTGTCTAAAAGGGTCTCTCTTCCTCGAAACAGCCATGTAAGAGGGCTCTATAACGATTGGACCTTTTCTCATCGAGTTCGATTTTCCCAAAGCAAAGAGTATAACGCCGACAGGAGAGTCCCCGGAAGTGAACGGAGCTAGAACAGGATCAGCCTTCAATGAGCTTGTGAGAGCGCGTAAACCCTCTTTTCCACCAAGGTTTTCTTCAATTTGGGGATTATGGTAGATGTCGCTGATCTGGAGCATTCCCTTGATTTGTTCAGAAGCATTATTTGGGGGATCGAGGTCACCTCTGAGACGCGCGAAGTCGACGATATTCTCTGGTTCGACGGAGAGATGCACGACTATAGAAAAAGGCTCGTTGGCGGGCAGCGGGGACTTGATTAGATCGAGACATAAGATGATTGCTACGTGCAGGTAGCCCATGAGGTTGGCATCTGAGCTAAGGGCAGACATGAGCATCTGCAATCGCTCCGTATTCATACTTCGCTGGCAAATTATTTTGTGTTGTGAACTACATAAAAATATTGAGAATTAAAAAAAGCAAATTTTAACTCATTGAAAAGAGAAGTGCTGAGCAGTCGCGCTTCTGACACTAAAGACGGGTCCGTTAATCAGAGAGAACTTGATTCAGTTTGCTTGCCGATTTCCCTACCTTTTTCGAGCAATAGAATTTAGTGTGGCACTATCAGAAGATAAAATAAAAAGGCTGTTATGTAAGAGTGCCGACCACGAAATTGATAAACAACTTGGACCCACCCTGCTGCACATCTTGAAAGGCTTTTCTTTAGTTTCAAACACTCGACAGACGGTACACATGCGGAGGGCTTGCTTGAATTGTTTTCTTGTTCTTCTGATCCTTCGATCCACGGGTTCATCTAGGAGATCATAGATACCGGGAGCACATTCGGACGGGTGCGTAAGGGTAAGGGTAGAGGCGATCTTCAGCTGGTGCGTCAAATCGGGCCTCCCTTTTCGAGGACAAAACATTCGAGGCGAGCAAGGTGGATGGGAAGGCGGCGCGTCGAACACTGGGTGTTTGGGATTAGGCCTCTGCATCTTGGAACCAAAGATGCGATACTTGAGAAGGGGGTAAGAGGAAGAAAGCAATTGGAAATAGTAAGCGCTGATAACTATGTACTGGACGGTAGTTTCCGATTCGGAGTCGGACGACAGAGCGTGCCTGAGGAATCAGTAATCTTCTCCCCTTACCTCCCCTATATGCACTAGTACATACCGAACACACAAAGTGAATGAACGCTGGACTGCCACAGAGTCGATTATTGACATAGATGTCGAAGTTATAATTGGAGATGGATGTGATGTGCGTCCAGACGATCGGACGTAAAGCGTCAGAAGCGTACGCTCGTGGTTCCAACGTGGTTCTGGGCTTCTCACTCCTCTCCGTATGTTATAGCTCGCCACGAATACTCATACCCAGAAACATCTCAGGCAGCCACGAATACAAATATGAGTCAGGATAACGATAGATAAAAAGATTGTCATTGCGCCCAGCTTGGGGTATTCGTCAAAAAAGGCTGCAAGTATCTATACTAAACTATGGCTGCCCATTGATCATGAAAGTAGTGTTATATAATATACAAGAATTGGATGAGGAGAACAAAAGAACATCAGACATCCTTAGTTGGTATATAAACCCGGGTTGGGCCTATGCGCGACCCAGGAGGTATTCCACTATTGAATGTTCCGTGCCATGAGTGAGAGAGCGATAGAGAATGCTACGGGAGGAAGATGCTGCGGGTTCTGGTAGACTGGATGCTTTCGCGCTGGCACAAAGATCACCAGTACACGCGGCGTTCGATGGTCCGACGACGGCTGGCCGAAGGCTGAGAATACGAGATGGTGCGCCGTACATGGGTGACGGTGGGGTACCAGGCATGGAACAGCTCGCCTTCGAGCTGAACTTCGATGATTTGACGGCCCTGTTGAGTCGAAAAGAGGAGTCAGCACCTCGTAAATGATATTCACAATAGACAAGGGCCTGAACGCCGCAAGAAAGGTAACTGGACGTAATGATGGAGGGAGCTTGAAGAACGTGTGGACGTACAGCGTAGTCAATGTGCGACCCCACCACGAGGCCCTCCTGCCTTCCCTTTACGCCGTGGCGCACAGCGACGATATCTCCTGGCTGTCGGGTGAGAGAATTGTCGTCGAGGTCGTCATGGTGGTTGTAGAACAAGGGCGGTGTGAGTTAGGGGTCAATTGTCAAGGTTAGGGGATTTGAAATGAGCACAACGACATGAAGACATGGCTCGAGAACACGCACAACGATGCTTTCCTCGTAGGTCGACATGATTTACAACTGCAGAAAAAGTCTAGAGGCTAAGGCGTGTGTTGTGGGAGAGCGCAGCGAAAAACTCGGAGTCGTCTGGGCAAACAAAGTCCTAAACGGCCCGACGAATGTCATCAGTACTTTCTTTGGACGACAGCGCACACGACGTACGCTGGATAAGATGGAAAAGGCTGGAATGTGTGTGGAGAGAGATTGGGTTGTGGATGAGAAGAAGAATGGGTCGGTTTATATCCCTGAGATTAGATGCTGAATTTTAATTTTCAATTTTTTCTGCTGCCAGCCCAACACAAGGCTGCCTCGAGGCGTATTGTCCAGGACCCTGCATCATTCATCATCGTCATCACCGAAAGACACCGGCGAAAAGAGCCGGCTAACTAAGGCAACGGGCGTCTGAGTCCTTGATCTTGTTTTGAACAATTGTTTGTTCAGTTTGTATTGGAAATAAAGAGAAAAATATGACGGTATACCATCTGTCCTTCTGAGAGTAATTCAGCAAAAAAGTGTTCAAAAAAGCCACTAAAAATGTGGGGATTACAATATCTACGAATCAGCACGATCTATTGTCCAATTCGCATCGGTCTGCAATGCCGGTCGCGTAACGGACGAGCGGGCGATGCAGGACATGTGGCGCTTTCCACGAGGACGCCAGCCAGAACGCCGCGCCTTTGCTGCATTGTGTTGGCGGGTTAACTGCACTGACCTCTGAGACGTGTATGAAGTGTCCTAGAGGTCAAAAATACATACAATGGGGCTGTACTACTTCGTGAAATTCTTGAATCTGCGACGTCTCCGTCATTATCACGGCAGTCGATGCGCGTGCATCTTTCGATCAACATGCGTCGCGCACGCGCGCACGCATCGCCATTCTCAGTTTATCGCTCTGATGAGTACGAAATTCTGTTGTACAGGCGCACAGAACGCTGGTTGTATCCTCAGAAGGCGCTGCTGGGCGACGGGCATACTGAAGTTATTGTGAAGATATGTATTAGGGATTCAGCCCCACTATCCAGCACTCCGACTGGACTGCGCAAACCGTTAACGTTGTATGTATCTTCCATTTCCATTGAACCTTACGCAATCCGAGCAAGTAGGATTTGACAAAGCCAATTTCAAGGGAAGCAGACGCAGTCGATTCTCTATGAATAACTACAGCAGCGTGCGTGCAGTAGCGTCATTCCTGAACGCGGTCCCGCATGCATGCACGGGTTGATGTTAGCTGCTTCCAGTAGTGGGTAATAAAAAGCAGTAGATTGCATTGGATGATCTGGATGTGAAGACATAAACATTAAGCGCCCGTGTAAATATACCCACCAGAGGCGAGCGTTTGTTGGTATAAATGCTGACATGTGCCCGCCATCGACGGCTACAACTGGCAAGATTCCAGTGTTCAGCCGTTGAATCCAATCATCCTGGAGAATAGAAATAAAAATCATCATTGGGCGGTGCGTTACGGAGATAATGCAGCGTGGACGGAATCCAAACATAAGTACTTATGATGGTGCAGGGGGACAGTGGAGGAGCAATCAGAATCAGAGAAAGGGAGCACTGAAGAGAGAAATAACGAGAGGAAATGCGTAAGGTACTTCAAACTCGAGGATGATTCCAGAAGGTCATAACTCAAAAAAAAAGATGAACACTGGATAGGATGTTTGAAAGGAAACTGATAGTTTGGGGCAAGAAAAGAATGGTGCTGGTCGTATAATGCTCCCAATAATGTTCAAATTTTTGCATGGATATTGTTCATTTATGTAGTCAACTTCAAAAAACGGATGGTAATAATGGATCGCGAGTTGCACTAGCAGCAACGGTGCAGTTCCAGGGAGTCCATCGACCTCGCGGTTTCGAGGGTATCGTCATCTGACCGTTGCACAAGCAACGCGCGCCTCATCAAAGCGCGATGAGCTCGGCCAGCCAAAAATCAGTTCAGCCGTAGATTCTGACGGACGCGCGCATATTTTCCAGAAGAATAGCAGGTCAAAGGAGGTGGGCGTGTTATGTGTGCGTGGTATTTGGTATGGTATTGATAGCGGCATGGTGACGGTATGAGGAATCGGATATAAGAATATGTGCAGCGTTGCTGGCGTAGTCGCGGATCGGTTGGATAGTACTGGGTACGTGAGTGGGTTGGGTGAGGTAGGGTTGACCGAGAACTAGATGGAACGTGAGGGATTAAGGGTTTGGACCCTGGTGTGTGGAGGATATGATATGTGAAGGCGAAGATTGCAAAGGTGAAAGACACCGGAGGGGATGGAAGAAAGGAAGGATATGTATGGTAGTACGGCGTGGCTGGATGCGTGTATCAGATGAAAGTATGTAACTACTAAAAGCAAAGAAGGTAGAAAAACTACTACTTAGAGAAAATAGAGATACGTGTTGTTGCCAACACGCATCAGAAAGAATAAAATGCCCATTAAAATAAAGAGGGCGATATCGAAACGCGGGCGTATAACGCCGCGCCTCTAACAAGCCGGATAGCAAACAAGAAGCAAACAAACGATGAACGACAAAGCAAAAGTCCACAGGCACAAGCGCCAGAAAAAAAGAGATAAGATCAAGAAAATAAACAAGAAAAAAAATCGAAGCCAGCGCCAAAACTACTCATACCTACCCCGCCCTTTCATCCACCCTACAGTGCATCCCACCTCAAGCAGCAGCAGTAGCCGGAGGAGGCGCCCCACCCCCACCATTCTCCTCCCCACCGCCCGCTCTCGACCTCCCAACAGCAGTATACGCAGGCGGCAGCTCAATCGTCTCCGGCTCCTCCTCCTTACCGTCCTCCAGCGGCAAGCTCGGACCCGCATCATCATGCTGGATGATATTCACCGCCCTCATCGGCCTTGGGGCACCGCCTTTCCTCCTCTCGCCCGCATGCGATGACGACCCCGCACCGGCGCCGAACCCAAACCCAGACGCTGTATCAGGCGTCGTCGCGCGCGTGTAGAAGCTCGACGTCGCCCCGCTCAGCGGGCGCCGGCCTTCGAGGTCGTCTGTGGTCGTGCCCGTTTGCGTGCCCCCGTGGAGCGAGCTCCTGCCGTCGAGCGTGGGGTCGGGTACCATGAAAGGTTCAGGTTGGTAATACTGCGGGAGCTCGTTCCGGCGCACGCTCGCGCCGCCCACGCCGCCGTGCGAGGCACGTGGATCGTCATCGTCGTCGTCGTCGTCTTCGCCTGCGTTGATGAGGTCGACGGGGCGTTCTTTGTAACGATGCTGTGTTCGCCCGCGCTTGCGGAAGAACCAAAGCAAGATGAGAGCGATTATGATGAGCGCTAGTCCGCCGATGACGCCTCCGACGATGGCGCCGACGTTCGTTGATCCGCCACCCGAATTGGTCGTACTAGACCAACCGACTCCTCTTAGCTTACCCACGACGAGAGCGAGAGAAGAAAGAGTGAAACTCACCCTCCATTAGTACTAGTCGGATAACTCCCCCCCGCCGGACTCCCAGGTGTCGAACTCGGACTACTATCCGATAAACAGCTCGCATCATTATTAATGCCCGTCGACACCACATTCAGCGAGCTCCCCGCCGTCCCATTGCCCCGCGAGTCTCCACCGACGAGGATCAGTGTCGTTCCTCCCCGCACAGCAGGCTTCCACGTGAAACCCGTCCCTTCCTCCGTCACGTTCGTTATTTGGCCTTCTGGTATGGCAAAGGACTGCCCGCCTGGGATTACCCCGAGGAAGTTGGGAGTGCTGGAGGGGTAGGGTATGATCAGATCGAGGTTCGTGGTTTTTCTGGAAGGAATTTGTGCATAGAGACGACTTACCCCTGCACCGTCGCTGGATCCCACCATATCCGCGTATCCACACATTGCACGATCTGGTATAGCGGCACGATGGAGAACACGAACAGAGGCGATACCGATTTGGTCGTATCAAAACATGTTGCATTATTCGACGCCGTTACCTGCGCAGCGACGCTCGTTCCGCCTGAGCCGAATCCCGTTGCATCACTGACCTGAGGAAACGAGGGGAATCAGTATTGCTCGTTGACGATGAAGAAAAATAGTTCGAAGTAGAAAAGATAACGAAAAGGAAATCAAATAGAAAAGAATAAAAGATAAAATAGAAATTCAAATACAACATGAACTTCACAAGGCCTCACGGAATCAAAGATACCACAGAAAAAAATCCCGCAGATCTCAAAGACAAAAAGAAACATACTGCGGAGCCCAATCCCACTCCACAGCCAGAGCGCGCCAAAAATACACACAACTTCTCCACGTATGATGAACGCCCACCAACACCACTAACGCAACGTAAACCAAAGCTACGCCGCTACACCCAACCCGAAAGACCAAAGAAAAAGATGGAGGAAATCACAAATGATGAAATAGCACCAAATCAGCTGATTCGACGCGATGGTAGCACCAGAACCAGACCCAGGCGCAAAATGTAGTAAATCATAGCGCAGCCACATCACGAAAATAGACGCGCGCACACGCCCCCAATGCCCATGCCCAGCAGGACTCTCAGCATCTGACTCTACTCTCAGCGGCGCTCGCTTCGAAGTCGTATAGATGCATTCGGCGGACAGGAGGCGCGTGCGTCGTCGGCGTGGAGGACTATCGATATCGATGTCGACCATGGCCGGAAAAGCGTTGATAAGATAGATGCGTATGCGCGGGCGTACTCTTGGCAATTCAATGACTGAAGGAATGAATGAACGAATAATGAATGAATGAAACGAAGCACCACATAAGGGCCAATGCCCATGATGCGTGATGGGGGAACACGACGACCAACAACTCCACAGAACACCAGAAGTTCGCGAAGCCCATCTATCCACCTTCCTGCTGCGCATGAGTGGTCTATTCCTATCCCAATCGCACGGCATGCTGATGTGGACCCATCCAACCCCCGGACTCCCCCCCATGCCACCCCACGACGCGAAAACGGCTATGCCTGGCCGCCAAAAGGACACAAATGAATCGCAGATAAGGGAAGAGGCAGACAGGACAGGGTCCTGTGCTGGTTCTGGATCGTGCCGGCATAATTGGCGTGGGGACGGGAGCGGCATAGATAGTGCACCGATGGACGTCTAGTCGCCGCTGGCGTAACAGCTAGCTTGCTCCTTGCTCCGTGTCCCGCGCTTGGCGCATCGTCACCGGGGTAAACGACGAAAGTGCTCGACTTTGGGAGGAGACGCCCCACCTGTGATGGACAGCAGGCTCGGCGTCTGAGCTATGTAGGCATGCATACAGACAGCGTATTCCCAAACCCGATAATCCAAGGTCCAACCGTATCTTCGCGGCACGAAACGGTTAAACCACCGGGATACGCATCGCAGCACTAGACGCAAGCTAGCCACTCGGGGCTGCCCAGAACCTATCACGCTCTTGCAGCATTGACATGGGCCGCGTAGCCGGACGAGCCCCTTCCCAATTTCAATCCCAGCCACCGGGCGGGCAACGCCGCAGTGCGAAGTGAAGTGGACGATTTGTCAATTCGAAAGGAAGGCATGAGATGGCGCGGGGATTTCTGTAACGAGAAGGGGGGCGGATGCTGTGTGTTTGACGGTTTGGAGCGAGCAGACGGATGGTGTGGAGAGTGGGTGGAAACAGTTGGAGCGAATAACAGAAAAAAGGGACAAAAATCGAAAAACGACAAAGACGCAAAGAAAACACCCCCAAAAACCAAACACAAAATTCCAAGAGACACGTCGACTCACCACAGCGACAAACTGGGAGTTCTCAGGATATGGCAGCGCGAACGTTACCGAGTTCGCGTTGCCCGAGAAGGGAATGTCCATGATCTTTCGCGATTCGATATTATTCGGCAGCGGCGTTGCCCCGAACGGTATGATCAACACACGATACGGCGGCGTCCCTCCTCCATCTCCCTTGCCCTTGGAATCCGAGTCAGCGATAGTGACGGTAAGATTCCCGCACTGGGTCGGGGTGTTGGCGAAATTCCATGTGTAAGCGTGCGCGGAGGGGAGAAGCGCGGCCGCGGCCGCGGTGAATGCGATGCTCAGACCAAGCTGGAGGGACGATGAGGAGGAGAGGGGAGGACGGGGAGAGCGTCTTGTGGACGCCATGGGGGGAAGGAGTGAAAGTGATGAAAGTCCTCAACATTCCCCGGCATAATTATTCCGATCGACGTCACTGACAACACTGTCACGTTTTTCTTTTCCTTTTTCGGACGGTCCTCTAACCTTCCCACGTCAACTATTTTCTACGCGTTTTCACGCTTTCGTCCTCTACCGGTAACCCATTTCGTCCAAGAAGTCTCGCTGATTGGGCTCTATTCATGCAAAGCGTTTCATAATTTGTCGGCATTCATTCTAAATCAACGGTTCGAATCAGAGCCTTTCTGTTCTAACCTCCGCGAACTTGAAATGTTGAACAAACTGGTGAACCCAGCGAAGCAATTGCAACCCATCTTCAGAAGCAATATCCTGTTGACCGCAGTACGTAGACTGAAACCCCGTGTTCATTCCCTCTTTGCATGCGTTTACGCCTTGGTGCTATGTCAGGAACTTGAAACGTTCAGCAAATTTCAACAAGCTATTCTCAAGTTCACCGATTCGACGAAAAAATA
The DNA here is from genome assembly GCA_015484465.1 of Pholiota conissans. NCBI lineage: Eukaryota > Fungi > Basidiomycota > Agaricomycetes > Agaricales > Strophariaceae > Pholiota > Pholiota conissans. The sequence continues at coordinate 70,623 of MU155199.1, forward strand.
GCCTTCAGATGCATAAACATTCCAGGCTGGCAACCAATAAGTATCGCTCCATTCATTGCCTCTCTTATTTGACCAAATAAACGAGCTCGGATTTCTGAATATAACGTGCGCAGAAAGCACCTATTCAAAGCCTCGCCAATACCTAAAACCCAAAAAATCCTGCTAGCATCTCGATGAACTGAGATGACCAATTTTCTGGCCCAACGAGCTTCTTCATCTTCATCGCCAAGTCATATTGTGTCACCGTTGCTGGCGAAATCCGTACATCGTCGAGAATCGTCCACGCTGACTCGTACGTGTTCTCGAACCGGCGCATCGATCCCTTCTTAAAACCAAGATTTTCCTGCAAGCCGATTTCGCGCGCCTCTTTTTCCTCTCGACTGCCATTAATTTCATCATCCCACTTCGTAGTCACCAAAAAAATACCAGGAGGTTGGGGAATGTCCTTTGGCCTCACTGAGCTTCCGATTTCTCTGATCTGGGTAATCTCGTGCAGATATAGGATGCCATGGATTTTGGAAGTCGGTCTTGGAGCCCCATCATTAGTTTAAATTCATCACAGAAGGAATTTCTCCACGCACCCTTTCTTCAGCCATTCTCTGATCTTTCTAAGTTGCTCTGAATCTTTGACATTGCCATTGAAACCTGGCGTATCAACGAGTCGGACAGAGTCCCTATCGTCATCTGGATCCTTAATCATGAATTCGTTTACGTCGATTGTCTCCGGCGACAAATCCTTCCCGACAATGGGATGTTCCTGCGTGCCATCGGCCATATTCTTTACGGTGCGAATGAACTAGGAATCAGATGGTCTTCAGACTATCATGGGATCGTTTCGGTTATAAGCGCTAGACATACACTGCTTTTCCCCGAACCTGTCTGTCCAAGCAGGCTTTCAAAGTTCAAGTGAATAAGCAAAAGTCATGATATGCCGAAGAAGCACTTATTGTAAGACATACATAATAGTCAGCGGTCCAGAATCATGAAGACCACTGCAATGGCGGCATCAGCTCTATGTCCAAGTGGGTGATGGCCAAGGCGCAGAGGGAGAGCTTACTTAGCAGAGAATTTACTCAAATATTTCGCCAACTTCCTTGCCGTTAATACGGTTGGAGCCTTGAGATGCTTTAGTTTCGAAATAATTTCCCAGGCAGATGTCGTCGTGAAATCGAAAGGCATGATGTTGGATGTGAATTCCTTAAGAGCTTCTCCAGGATATGCAGGCAGTTTCTCTTCAGGTTTCCACGTATCATCCGGCGGCCAATTCGTTGTTACGATACATGCCCCGGGAGCCCACTGACATATATGTTCAGGTCTTAGAAACTTGACCTTCTTGAGTAAGTGCCACTGCGTGATATTGTGCATATACAGTATACCATCAATCGTGGTATCTGGTCTGTAAATATCAACGAGTCAATGCATATAATAAGGGACTTTTTCACGTTGGTAAAGCTCACTGACTCTCTGATCAGCCAATCGACAATCATCTGTATTTGACGATCATCGCTCCCTGCTTCCAGGTTCCAACCAGGGGTATCGATAAGCCGAACAGATTCTCCATTGGTGTTCGTGACTTTGAACTCTTGTACGGTTGTTGTACAAGACTTCAAGTTGGGGCTGCCCAGCACACCAACGGTGGCATCGGCGGCGGAGATAAACTAGAAAAAAGTTTCGTTCTATGTGTGAGGAGAAAATCGAAGGTAGTCAAGTGTGGGATTATCCCCTAACCCCACTCTTCCCACTACCGGTCATTCCTAACAATCTTCACAAGATTTTTAGCATTCAGACCGATGAATTAATATGTGCCATCTGAAACGTTGACCTACAGAATGGTTCGTGCGTCGGGGGCTGACATGTCCGCAGAGAAGGCCAGTCCTATAGGAAGAAGAGACAGAACTATGCGAAGAGGGTCAGTTTAAATAATCGATGGTCTCACCGTCACATCACCCACTTGTATGTTAATTTTATGTGCCTCCTGGATGCAGGATGGCGATAATGTCAGTCTATTAGAAGACATGCATATATATGGTCTGCACGGCTGCAGGTATACGTCGTGCTGGTCCATCATAGATGCGAGCAAAGTACATTATTGTATTGGGTGCGTACTACACATTAACCATATGCATTCAAAGTTAACAAGGACATACCGCTCACTACCGTGCCATTTACTTTATTGTTCGTCCGTCCCATCTCCCATCTCCTAAGTCCCTTGTCCTAGCCAAAGTCGAATTTGTCCCAGAGTCCAATTTTTGGTCTAAATAAGCGCCAAACTGGCAAATTGTCAAGAAAATGGCCAAAATACTCCAAATTCACCCAGAATCAGGATGAAAAGGCTTTACACTCGTTTTCTGCACCTTTGTCATTTTCAACGTCAAACTGCCCAGATTTACTACGACTATTCGTCGTACCCACCAGCTGGGACACCGCTCAGGACTTACTTTTCTCTTTCCAGACAGGTCGTCCTCAACTCATCTTCGCCTTCTGCTTTCATTCGAACGCAGCGCCCAATTCATCCGCTGAACATCACAGTAATAGCCCTCGCACATAGAGCAATACCATTCGTTCACGCTCACAATACCAATTCGTGATGCCATAGGCCCGGATTCCCATACATAGCGACATAATTTACAAACGTAGTTGAAGACCTACTCCCGTCGATGCACTTTGAACAACCTGGTAGCTTTCCCAACCATCTGCGAAAACATGTCGAACACGTTTCCCGAGCCCGGATTGGCAAGCTTCTTCAGCTCCTTCGCCAAAGCATGTCGTGTCACCACCACTGGCGATGACCGTACGTCCTTTATAATCTTCCACGCCGAGTGGGCCGTCATTTCTTCGAATCGACGCATTGATGCCTTCGAAAACCCCAGATTTTCTTGCAAATCAGCTTCGCGCTTCTCCTGTTCCGCTCGAAGGCCCTCATTTGATTCTGCGGCCCATTTAGTCGTTACCACGAAGATACCTGGAGGGCGTGGAACATCCTCTGGCCTCACTGTGCTTCTGTCTATTTCTCTGGTCTGGGTGATCTCGTGAAGATACAGGATGCCATGGACTCTGGATTTTGGCCTTCAGATTCGCCATTAGTTGAAAAACTTTCCAAGCAATAAGCTCTGCACGCACTCTTTTTCGAGCCATTCTACTATCCTTTTGATGTGATCAAAATCTTCTACGTTCGGCTTTGGGCTGTTGAACCCTGGCGTATCGACGAGTCGGACACGGTTCCTGTCGTTGTCTGGATCTTTGGCCAAGAAATCGGCTACCTCGACTGTCTTTGGCGACACATCTGAGACTGCCGCGGCGAAGGGGGGTTCCATGGTGTCATCGGACATGTCTCTTGCTGCACGAATAAACTAGATTGTATGGGCTTAAGATTTTTGTCGAATGGAAGCCGCAGGACTTACGCTGCTTCTCCCTGACCCCGTTTGGCCGAGCAAACTTTTCCCGATTCCAAGTGAGTAATCGAAAAGTCACTGCGTGTCGAGGAATGTCGAGGCTTACATGATGGTCAGTAGCCCAGAATCATCAAGCGTTGGAGGGTTTTGGGCGGTAGCAATGCTCGTCTTACTGTCATTCTTGTAAGTATGAAAGCCGTTACTGGGATTCAAAAAGACGTACCTGGCTTGGAAAACCTTTCTTGTGGATAGATTCCTTGATTTGTACATCCCGCTAGTTGGAAGTCGTCCAAGGTAAGTTACAAAAGTGTAGGAATCGAAGTTTAACGAACGCGACTCAGGCCACTGAATTGTATAAATAGGCACCATGAATGCAATGCATGTTGTTCGCAAGGAAACGTCAAGGCATCGCATAGCGCGGCACGTTTGTAACGGTTTGTTTCGATTGAAATGCGAATCACTGAGTGCCCGATCCAGCCAGGCTTGACTAAAGTCGTGTTCATTCATGTACGTCGTGTGCAAAGTGACTAGTGATTTCTAAGTATTAATGATGATAGTAGAATAGTGGCAGGGCTGAAGCACAGATTCGAACTTCTAGAGCTCGAAAAGTGAAGTACTACTTGAAGTAAGATGAGACAAATAGGGAGGTCGTTACTTTGATAGTCCAGATGATGAGGGAACATCGGTGTGCCAAAATGTGGCGATAACATATGATAAGTTATGTCTTTGTCTTGCTGCCTACATTTTGTGGCATTTCAGTTCAAGCTCCCAAAGGAATGCGTGGCGCTCACGACTCGAAAACAACCTCGCAAAAAATCCCGGTTTCTTCTCCTTTTTGGATTCGCTCTTGTCGACAACAGCGGTTTCACAGAATTTGCTCAGATAATCCGCCAACTGTTTTGCTGTTACTGTCTGAGGCGAGCGATTCTGTAGTCTCTTCTCCGAAATGATTTTCCAAGCAACCTTATGTGAGATATCGAAAGGCGTGATGTCGGGCTCTAACTTCGCGAGTTTCTTTCCAGGATAGTTTTTCAGCCGCTTTTCGGGATCCCATGTTTTATCCGTCGGCCAGCATGTGGTTACAATGCATGTGCCGGGGGCCCATTCACATATATGTTCGGGCGATAACTTCAATGTCGGGAGTAAGTGCCACTGGACGATGTTGTGCAAATACAGAATGCCATCGATTGGCGTGTTTTGAGGCCTATAGGAATGACAGAATCAGTCTTTGCGCACTTATGAAAATTGTGAATTTCAAGACTCTTTTTTCAACCAGTTGACAATCAACCGGAGCTGATCCTCGTCCTTCTTTCCATCCACATTCAATCCAGGAGTGTCAACGAGCCGAAAGGACCCCGTATTGGTCGTCCCGTTATTTATGACAGTAACTTGTACTGTGTTTGTCTGCGATATCACATTCGTGGTCTGATTGGCCTTGGCTTTAGAGTTGGCAACATCGATGAACTGAAGATATTTTCCATCGGAATGAGGATAGCGAAATTATATCAATTTAAACAATGTCTCTCACAGTGCTCTTTCCACTGCCAGTCATTCCCAATAATCTATTCACAGCTGTGAGTCATCGACCATTCAAATTGAACCGTCGGCTTACAAGATAGTGCGTACAGGCCCCATGCTCACAAAAATCGTGTCCGTATACACTCGAGATTTGCTGGTACTTCCTCTGCGATAATTAAGTCGTTTACTTATGTACGTTTTATTCTCCTTTATGTAGCCTCAATGCGCATCAGATTAGAAACCAAGAACATGCGTTTTCCACCTGTATATATTTCTTGTCCCAAATAAACTTGTCATTTGAATCACAACGCGGCTGACATCCTGCAGCCTCGATGTATCCACGCGCGCGACATGGAAAGTAACATGCACGGAAACTTCTAAATATATATCCCCTTTGCCTCTTTCGCAGCTGACGGTGAAGGTGGGAAACAAGCGTGCATCCGGGAGACGAGCACGGTTACGGCTGTGCGAGACCATAAACGTTGTAAATGAGAAATTATTACGCGATGTACGTAGGTATGGCTTGAAGAATTGATTCTCGCTTTGCGGCGGACTGCCAGAGCTCGAAAGATCGCAAAGATCCACATTAGGTAACGTCTTTTGACAGATTTGGAAATAAATACTGCTTCAGGCCATTGCTAGCCGACCGAATCCTGACGCCAGCAACCAGTCCGCAGAATGCATCCAGTAGAATTAATGTCTTGATCAAAGCACATCCTAATATGTCGGATTTTCCGCAGCAATGTTAGGGAAGGAGGAAATCCAGTCGACAACTCGGTGAACTCACAAAACAACGATTTAAACTTCCCCCACAATCTCTTCAATAGTGAAGGCTTTGCCACGAAAATTGGCCAAATAATTTCCAGGTCTGCAGCTAAATCCTTTCGCGTCTTCGGAGCTAGTGACACCTGCACAGCGTTGATGATATCCCAGGCAGACTCTTTCGTTTCGTCAAAGCGATGCACTGAGGCGGCGGATTGGAAACCTCTTTTGGTTTGCAACTCCTCGAAGCGATTCACTGCTTTCTGATGCTCTTCCATTGTTCCTGTGGATATGTTAGACCATTTCGTCGTAACCACTAAAGTTCCGGGTGGTTGAGGGATAGTATCTGGTTTGACATCCTCTCTAATTCTACAATCAGTTATCTCGTGCAGATATAAGAAGCCGTGAATTTTGGAGTCCGGGCTATGGTGCACATCGATCAGTGTAAGGATGTTTCGGAGGAATTCGTTGGTGTTACACTTACTCTTCCTTGAGCCATTTGACGATTTTCTTGACAGAAAAATCGTCCCCGACGTTGTTGGAATCATCGAACCCTGGCGTGTCTACAAGTCGTACGGACTTTGTAGCAGCCTGAGAGCGATATGTCACAGTAAATTCTTCCACCTCCGCTGTTTGCGACCTCAAGTCATGCCCCACACGGGGGGCAACATCGAGATCGTCGGGGATTCCGTCTGCGATGCGAATAAACTAACAAGGAGGTTATTTAAGCGGACATATTTTCATTATGGCACTGTACTTTGCTCTTCCCAGATCCAGTGATCCCCACTAATCTGCAACAAATTTCGGAAGGAATAAGGAGTCACACATCACTAGAGAATGATAGTACCCAGGCGTACATTATGGTGAGTGACGGCTCTTTAGCTGCTGTGCTATTTTAACAACCGTTGACATCAAGCCAATTTCACGCTGGTTTGAAGAATGGACTTACTTTGCGACATTGATCACCGCTTTCGTATTTCTCGGCATTTACCCTCAAGTGCGGTTGAGAAGAGATCGTCGGAATGTTGGACAACGAAGGGAGTAGAATGAGAACCATATTATATGCACAACACATAGAAGATACATACGACGACAACGGAACCCGCATGTCTCCCTCGTGGAAAAGGTGAGGATACGCTTTATGAAGCATGTCGGTCCTGATCAATTGAATCATTATGAGGCATCGAAGCTTGTCTCCTAGTGGTGAAACATTTGTCAAGTCAAACGATACGTAAGTTCATCCTGAAGATATCTCGAAATGGTGCTAAATTTGACCAATAATATCTACATCTCTCGAACCGTTGGTCTGCCTAACCGATTTGGAAACAATTAAGGCTTCCGATCGAATCCATTATCACCAGGAGCTGAGCTCACACCGAAATTCTAGTTGGACCCATTCTTCCGATTTTTTGGCCGACTGATTTTGCTGAATACAATTAGCTCGAATATGCTCTAGATGAGTGCAAGAATATACAGTAACTCACTGGAATAATCCACTAAACAAACCGTTGCGAAGGGTTTCAGAGATTGTCGCCTTCAATCCCCTTTTTTCCATCTGCTGAAATTCAGTACAGAATTCACCGAGACCGTCGGCCAAGTCTTTCGCCAGTACCGTGCTCGTTGAGGAAGATTTTATATCGGTAAGAATTTTCCACGCTGATTCCGTCGTGTAGTAGAAAGGCATGATTTCCGTAGCCGCTACAGAACCAGGATAGTCTTTGGGTTCGAAGTTTGGGTCCAAAGGGTGGTTAGTGGATACGAGGAAGGCACCGGGAGGGCGATACACGTCCTTAGGCTGCATCGACAGTTGCCTGAGCACATGCCACTGGGTGATGTCGTGCAGATATAGAATCCCGTTGATTGTGGTTTTTGATCTAAATAATATACAAGATCAATGTTGAGCAAATATTTTAGAAATATTGTACGAGTTCAACCCACTGTTCATTGAGCCAGTCGACAACCAACTGGAGCTGCTCGCAGTCGGACTTGTCCTTCGAATTGAAGCCAGGTGTATCTACAAGAAGAACAGACTCTCCACTTCCAGATGACGGATTCACGACTTCAAAAGCTTGTACTTTTTCTGTGCAAGATGTCATATTGCCTGGGGAACCGATAACGAGGTTACTGGGGACCGTCGCTTTTCCATGCGCAAAGGAGATGAACTAGAAAAATAGCAGTTATTACCATGCAAGTCACCAGCGCCAATATAATACGCTCCACCGTAACTTACAGAGCTCTTTCCAGTTCCGGTCATTCCTAGCAATCTGCACAATGCTATCAGGGGAGTTTTAGAGCAGTTGCCATCAGGGACTCACAGGATTGTGCGTGTCATGTTCGCAAAAAAGGCGATATGTAGAGGTTAAAGACGCTCCCTCAAAGTAAACGACCGTCGAGCATTTATGTACTATTCTTCTAGCGCGAAGACTTGATCAGACCTCCTGGAAGACACATGTTGTGCGTCTGGTGTTAATTCAAAACCGATCGTCGGCACGACTCCTCGGTCACCTTATCTATCATGACACTTTGAAAGATCAAGATTTGAGTGCCACGAGGTTTGTGAAGGTGAGCCTGTTGGTGTGTTGTAGAAACCGCCCTGCGCAGGCGAGGTCAAATCGAATCCGAACTGATCCCATATCGCGAAAACTACCATACATGGAAAGAGGCTTCAAAAACACGGTCATCTGCCGTGCAGCGTTGCCTGTCAAAAAAAAGCATCAGTAAGTACTCTGGGTAAAAATACATTCAAGATAGAGTTAATTGCAAAGTAAATTTAGCGAAAACTTCAAGAAAAAAATGGCATAATCTACTCGATGCATGGAAGCAAGCATTGGACATTGAAGACTCGAGAAAAGGCTTGGGGGATTGCATAGATAAAAATGTATGTAACAAAGCACAGAATATGTGAGTGGTGCATAAATCAGATCCAGAGAATACAGAATAAGATATGGGCGGTGTGGGCGTCCACGGATGACAATGATTAAGCCCGTCGGGCGAGCGAGTTGGGCTATGCATATGAGCGACGTTCGTTCGTCGCGTCGGTCTTTTAGTGTGGGGGAAAAATCTATAAATTACGCCGCAAATACTTTAGCTCGTCACCGCGCTTTGACCCCAGGAACCGTGGGCGATGTTGTTGCTGCTACTGCTGAAGCTGAAGGGTGGTGCATAATCCGCGTCGTCTTCGATCCAATTCCTACAGCGCCATTCGGTGCTGGAGAGGGTTGTGACGGTTTGGTAGCCGATGCAGCTCGGATGAGGTTAGGATTTAGAATCGAAGGCGCAGACGCCGTCATATCCGATGGCATAGGCTCCGCATCCCCGTTGATATGCAGAGCCGCGCCATTCATCTGCACTTTGTCCATCACCGATGGTGGCGCAGGCGAACCCGCTATCGAGCCCATCTCACTCGCCGTCTCCGAGGGCGTGTTCCGTCTACGCGCATTGACGCTTCTCACAATCCGCGGCCCAAAGCTACCCCCTGCGCCCGCCCCAATGCTCAGCGGCAGATGCGTACTCATGCTCATCATATCTACCCCCGCGCCCGCGTCCGTGCCGCGACTTTTCGCCTGCGCGACCTTCGCCTTGGCCTTCTTCGGAGACTTCATCACGCCCACGCCCACCTCGCTCACAAGCGACCCGAGGCTCCCGTGTAAGTCTACGACCTTCATCTCAGGCTTCAGCGTCTCCTCCGAGCCGATGCTCAGCCCATCCGCGTCCGTGTCCGCGAGGCTCTCGCCATCCGTCTCTCGCCCGTCAATACCGCTTATGGCGCTGCGAGCGCCACGACTCCTGCTCCTGCCTGCTTTCACCATCCCATTCGCAGCGACGCCGTGTCCGTTCGCCGCCCCTCGTCCCCGGAGGTACACTCCTGGGCGCGGGTGTACTGCCTTCTCATAGTAGAGCATGAATGCGCCGCTGCCCTCCGCGAGCACGCTCTCAATACCGCACTCTGATACCGCGTCGTCGCTGATCCGCAGCCATCCCCGCCCAATCCCCACTTCCTCCTCCGCGCGGTCTTCCCAGTAATACCGTGTCTCGCCGTACGTCGAGGACCCAGCATAGTTCGGCATCTTAGGTACAGCGGCGTCGCTCCCATTCGGCTTCTCATTATTGTTATTCTCAGTCTGGTCTTCCAGCTCCAACTCCAGCCGTAGCGGGTCTACGAGCGTAGGCGGGACCCACTTCCCATTCACCCGCTTGGGTTTCCTCCGATAGCATATATAGTGCCCAAAGGAGTGCTGTCCATAATGGCACACTACAGCAGATAATCGGTAGATTGTCCGCTGTGCTTCAGAAGCGTACGTCTCTGGTGTAGGCGTGCGTGGCCGTGGTGGATGACTTGATACGGAGCTGGAGGTGGAGCCGGAACTTGAGGCTAGGAAAGAGTGAGTGGTTGGGAGTGGGGTTGGGGTTGAAATGGCACTGGTGGGAACGGTAGATAGACTTCCTGAGGTAGTATAGGGCGTGAGGTCGAGGACTTCGGGGAAGTGGACGCGGATTATGTTTTTGGAGGCATATTGGCCGTAGTGTACTGATCTATTCAAGTGTAGTGCAAGCACCGGCGGAGGCTAGATACATTGACAACAGAATAAGGTTGATGTAATTTCTATACAGTACGGAATGACTTACCCTAGCAATCATAGCCTGCTTCGTCGACGCAGGACTGACCACTCTCTCAAGCCGAACACCCTCCAAAAACGACTCATCTTCGATTCTTCCTTCGGCGAGTGCAGTTCTGACACGCAGCTCCATGCGCTTCACTTCTTTAAATCTCTTCTTCTTTGAAGTCGACACTTTGTTCTTCGGAATCGTAGGCGAGGCAGACGGCATAGATGAAGATGACGCCGCCGGCGAACCCGGAGAGAACGGGGTTGAGGTCGAAGTGGATGCGACACTCGCTGCACCGTTCGGCTCGACCACTTCTTTCAGTGTTTGAAGCTCTTGCAGCAGCCTCTTGTGCGTGGCCATCACAGAGCATTTGCGGCATATACAGTCTTTGAGAATCTCCAGACGGGTATAATCTTCAAGACAGTCTTCCAAGCGACATGACGTCTGTCGTGTATAAATTTATATTGCGATGGAAGAAATGAAGTATAACTCGGACTCACTGCTAACCTAGGCAACGCCAACTGCCAATTATCAAACCCAAAATGCATCACCGCTTCCGTGTACCCGCACACGACACAACTCCTGCGGTTCGCCGTCAGACCATCAAACACGCTCTTATTGCTGAGGCCCCGTGTCAGTGATGATGACGAAGCTATACTCTCATCAGCCGCATCGTTCCTCTTCTCGTCTGCTCTGAATGATGCCAGGTCGAGGACGCCCGCTATACCTCGGTCCTTCTGCGCCTCCCAATCTACGGCCATGGTTTCGTTCTTGATGCATTCGGATACGAGCTGGAAGAGTTCTTGGGCATCTTGGTGTTCACGCGAGGTGAAGAGGGAGGATGCGGTGCTGGGGTGGTATGTGCCCTTGAACCCCGGTGGTGGAGGTTGGGGTTGAGATAGGACTGAGATGATGTCGTGTGGTCGGAGGGAGTTGTAAGATGATTTGGGGGTGTTGAGTTCTGAAATGTATCATCTGAATAAAGTGTATATATGTGAGACGATATTAGAAAGAGGCGCACTGGTGAATAGTTCCTGGAGGGCGTCTATGACAGGTGTTGGGACATCCAAAGCTTCAGCCTTCGCATGGACGGCGTCGATATGGGGTTGTAGGTAAGACAATGAAGCCATCGCCTGCGATATATAGTATAAGTATAGTGTAGCAACAATTTTATGAAAATCCTGACTTGTAGAGTAGAATTCATGAAACAATATGTGCCCGAGATATTGACAAGGCCAGGATAATACCCAGACTTTTCTAATTGAGAGTCCACAGCAGCGTTCTCTGCGTGCAACGTCAGCGTTCTAGCAACGCAGAGAATACGAGGAACCACTCACTAGATTCATTGGCCTTGTCGAGCTCGTTCATCGCAATTTGCTCAGCCCGGGTCCGGACCAACTTGTTCTTGGACCCCCCACCGGACTTCTTGTGCCTCTTACCATGCGAGCCGCTCGATGAACTGGCGGAGTGAGGTGACGAGCTCGACCAAAGCCAAGGTATGGAGAAGCCCAGGCTGTCGAGACCCATCCTCAGTGTATGAAACCAACCGAGGACAAGACGGTGGAGGCTAAGCCGGCGCAGATACTGTGCTGCAAAAAATACAAGGGCAGGGATGAGGAAAAGAACGACGAGGGGGGCGACCTGTTGGAACAGTGGACTTTTGAGAATGAGGATGGCCCACTCCTGGTAGCGCATGTGCCGCTCGTTGGTGGACTGGTCGAGACGATGTGGACGTCACTCCAAGGGAGCCAATGGCAACCTAATATTCTACCGCTTCCAGCACAGCCGCGGGTACACAATGCCAACGGTCCGCAAATCCGTATGGCTACCTAGCGCAATGGTAGCGCGTTTGGCTTCGATGCTTAACGGGTACCAAAAGGTTGCAGGTTCGAGTCCTGCGGTGGTCATTTTTGGCCTTTTCTCCTCACACCCTGTCCCATTATTCAATAGGTCAGACGCCCGTACCCTCGCCTCCATTGCCATTTCCAAGGCTACCTAGCGCAATGGTAGCGCGTTTGGCTTCGATTGCTAAACGGTACCAAAAGGTTGCAGGTTCGAGTCCTGCGGTGGTCATCTTTTTGTGTAAACACAGGTGCTTAACTTATTTTTTTGCGTTTTCTGTCATTCGTATTCGCATGACGGTTTCCTGGTCTCTCCTTTGCGGACTCGATTGAATGCGCGGTTGCAGACGTATTTACTATTGGCATCGTCCGACTCCGACTCGTCATCGACGCGTCGAGAAATACACGTGACTGACGCGTCTTGAACACGCTGACCGCGTAACAATGAACATGGCCGAGATTCCTTTTTGTTCTTGACTGCGATCACTCCTCCATGGAGCTCTCACACCACTCTTCAAATCCCATGGAAGCCCGCCACTCTGACCCACTCAACACTATATACAACACCGTCCTATATGGCGACGATATTACGAAAGCTTACGGCGAATCGTCAGACGACCCGCTCATGATGATGGGTGACTATCATGAACACGTCAATGAAGTGGTTGGAGCTGAGGTAATTCGTCGACTGGGCCCGTTTGACGTCGTGCCTGTGGCGAGCACGAGCTTGGCTGCTAAGGCGCTGAAGGTGGTGAAAATGGCGGCGAGCGACGACGAACTGGGGCTGATGGATGGCGACGAGAGTATAGCTGAGGTACAGAGAGTGGTGAAGGTTGAGTCGCCAAAGGAAGTCAAAGAGGAAGAAATACCGCTTGAATTCCCCACCGAGGACGACGAGGAGCAGCAGATCAAAGAAGAAGAGGACATAAAGCAAGAAATAAAAGACGAAGACGGGGAATGGGACGTCGACGCAGAAGGCGAGTACTACACTGAAGAGCACTACCTCGACATCGACGAGGAAATGTACTCCGTCGGCGCAGACTCGCGTCTTGGGTCCATGTCGCCTCTCACCCCAGTCTCCTCAAACCATTCCTCCCCATACTCCTCTCCCCAGTCATCACGACCCGCCTCTCCCGATGAAGCAGAAACACTGAACACACGCCCTCAAGACGAGCAAGAAGAAATTCTCTATGAAATAAACGAGCTCGCCACCTCGGTGCCAGAGCTTGCAGATAACTACGACCTCCTCGACCGTCTCGGGACTGGGACATTTTCATCAGTGTATAAAGCCATTGATATTAACTACGACGACTACGACAACGATCCGTGGCTTGGGCACCATCCGTCAGACAGCACTGCATATTATCAATCTGCTGGTCCTGGGTACAAAGGACGTGGAGGTCGCGCGGCAGGTTGGCGGCATAAGGAGGACGGTATGGAGGTGGAGCCTGCGCCTCCACAAAATGTGTATGTTGCGATCAAGCGCATTTACACGACGAGTGGGCCGGAGCGGATACGTAACGAGCTGAGCATCATGGAGGAGTGTAGAGGTACCCGCCATACGTCCCAAATTATCACCGCGTTTCGAAACGACGACCAGGTCGTCATTGTGCTTCCCTATCAAAGAAATATGGATTTTCGAGTGCGTAATATAAATTTAAACGCGTATTTTCATAGTTCATTTCTTCTATGTTCAGGACTTCTACCAATCTCTGCATCCGGAAGGCATTAAATGCTACTTTCGATGTCTGTTTCGCGCTCTACGTGACATTCACTCGCGAGGCATCATCCACCGCGATGTAAAACCTGCTAATTTCCTTTACGACCCGTTCACAGGCATAGGCACCCTATGTGATTTTGGTCTAGCATCTGTATGTGTCCACACCTATCTACTACTCTATAGCACTAACAAACCAATAACAACAGCGCATAGAAGCTCCAACCAACCCATTGGATCAGTGCTTACACACAAACGCAACAGACGATGATCCACACGGAAAAAACCGTCCGTTGGACCAAGAAGAAACGGAAATTATCAAGCAGGCGCAGAAGCAGGCGCGTTTGAAGAGCAATTTGGCGCCGGAAAAGGTGGGATATCCTGAGCAGGACAGGCGCCCAATAAGCAAGGCCAATCGCGCAGGCACGCGTGGGTTCCGCGCGCCCGAAGTACTACTGAAGTGTAGTGCGCAAACAGGAGGCAAGCATCCTCTTCGTTCGCTGTTTTTGCGAGTCTTATGAATTAAATACTTTTAGCCATTGATGTGTGGTCTGCGGGTGTCATCCTGCTATTCTTCCTGACCGGAAAGTTCCCCATTTTCCAGTCGAATGATGATATTGAGGGATTGATGGAGATTGCGCTTATCATTGGGAGGAAGAAGATCGAGAAAGTCGCAACGCTTCACGGTATGTCGCGTGCCTGCCTCTCCCCACTCGACACCATGCTGATTTAATTAACGACGATATTAGGCCGCACATTCTCAACGAATATCCCTGACCTTGACCAAGACGGAATCTCATGGGAGCAGTTTGTGGAAAAGCTAAATCCCGAAATTAGAACGCCCCGGAAATACGACATGCGCTTCTACCCACATAACTGCAAGCATCGCGACGGGCGGGGGTCAACAATTACACGCGATTCACGCACCATGCCTCCACCATCTACTCCCTCCACCTCGTCATTTCCGTCTTCCGGGGACCCAGACGCGTCCATCCTCCCAGAATCCACCTCTCATTCCGACCGCCACGCGAATCCTCCGACAGCGAGGCGGCACAATCAAGAACTCCAACTCGCACTGCACCTCCTCGACGCCGTCTTACAAGTCGAGTCCACGAAGCGGTACACGCCCCGGCAAGCGCTATACCACAAGTTCCTCGACGAGGCGGCGGTGGACGGAGACGATAAGTACTTCCCGCATCCACCAGGGGAGGGCGTCTGCGCGGAGCACCATTTTTTCGATGCGTCTGGAGGGATGCATTGGGTGAAGGTGCGGAGCAAATGCGAGTGTAAGGATGGGGAGGAGCATGAGCGGATGATGGAGGGGATGGTGGATCTGGATGCGTATGAGGGGGTGGTGAAGAGGGAGGAGGACGGCCCGGGACATTGGGTTGAGGCGGAGATCGAGGTGCAGGCGGGCCAGGGGGTGGCGATTGGGACAAATCCTTGCGAGTATCATCGGAATATGTATTCGTGAGTTTGCCCAGCGTGGAGAGCAAATTTGCGTTCTCTGCACAGTACAATATCATCGATGAGCTCAAGCCTCTTCGGCATAGACCTAATTTTTCATTGTAATTGTCATACTGTACGCATGGGTGAAGTTCAAAAAATTATTTCACAACATTGTACGTATGCTGTACAAACGTACAAGCGACCTCACCTCACATCACATTGAAAGTGATGCTGTGTTGAGATATTTTTGCTTCGGGTATGACGGGAAAATGGCCACATCGACAGCGCAAAACTACATATGGCAAGGTGCCCGTCGAAATTGAAAGATTGACGGGCGCTAAATACGCGGCCTCTTGCGTCATGATCATCCACATTGATTACTATCACCGAGACCCGAGTAGAAAGAAAGCAGATGAGCAGAGTTATGACCTTCAGACAAAGAACAATAAAACTTTTCTGTCTTCCAATAGATTCAAGCGTCCCTTCAGACAGAGTATTAAGTCAGTACTATGTACACCACTATACAAGCATACATCCAAAATGTCCGAGGAAACGAGCAGGAAGATACATGGTACAAATTATACAGTTCGGTTGCGTTAATCATAACTAGGAGGGTTTTCAATGGGGACGTCGCCGACCATGGAGACAGTGCTGGATTCAGAAGGCATGGTATATGTAGCTTGAAAAAGTAAAGATCAGTATATTAGAGGACAACCCGAGCAGCCAGGAGTAAAACTCACGTAGTCCTTCCTCGTCCTCGGTGATCTGCCGTTTCATGTAGATCGCCCGTTCTCGCGATTTCTCCAGAAGGCTGACAAACTCGAACATGGCGCGATCCTTGAAACGCACATCAACTTTGGTGTTGTCGGTAAGGCCACCATTGGCAGATGGCTTCACTTCGAAGGTCAGGTAGTTCTGCCCAAATGTGGGCTGTTCGAAGCGCGTCATGAGAATAGAGTGAAGCGGTACTGAGAGCGATTCGAAAGATGATCCTGCATCCGTCGTGAAGATGAACTACACCCAGCGAAATACCCGTAACAAGACCAGGGTAGGTAGACAGTAAGGGTGCAGTAAGAAGAGTGGGTGACAAGAACAGAAGATCGCGTTGAGCGCAACACCCCAAATTATAAAAAGGAGAAAAACGCACCCGTTGGTCAGTCAGATACGCTTTCCCTGTCGCTCTTAGCTTCTTCGTCCCACCAGATCCACCCGCAGTTGACGAGCTCGTTGGCGGAGCATCCGGTATAGTGAGCGAGAGATCAACGCCGGAATCGATTGTCGTTATTGTCATCTCGTTGGGCAGTGGCACCGGGGTGCGGTTAGGGTTGAGCATCGTCCAGTTAAGAGCCATGGTTGGAGGGATGGTGGTGGTGAGTGGCAGAGTAGTTTAGAAGGCAGCCACGCAAGTGGCTCTTCGATCAAGATCGTACAGCCATTCGATCCGACCGGCAATGCCGCTTTGCTATATATAAATCTTCTAACGAGAAAATGAGTATGGCTACCTAGCGCAATGGTAGCGCGTTTGGCTTCGATTGCTTAACGGGTACCAAAAGGTTGCAGGTTCGAGTCCTGCGGTGGTCATTTTTGCTCTCTTGCACCATGATCTCGTGTGGGAACTCCGAAGAAATTAATTGTATCCCACTCATTTTCCTTCCGACCACCATCTGAGATTCTGAGATTCTTCGTGTTGCTTAAAGTTCCACCCGTCCTTTCATCTCGGCGTTCGTATGAGCAACCGTTGGGAAACATAACCTTATCTTCGCATCCGTGTTCTAAAATATGGCAACAATCTGCTGCCTGGGGCCGTAATAGAGCTATTTGCGACCAGCTTTAGTCGCACATGATATGCCTTCAGCATCCTTTGGCTCAACTGTGAAGAAAATTCGCTGATCCGCCGACGAAAAGGGACGGAAAACATCGCGCAGCAGCAACCATGACAGCTTCTCTCATCACCGTCCTCCTCATGGGACCCTCGTTTCCGGATTTCTCGTCGACGTGTCTGCTGGGTCACAGTTCCGCTCGTTAGTGACGATGTCTTGAGGCAAATTAGAGTGTGATCTACTATTTTTAGCTGCCTGCCTGGGATTTGCCTGCACGCCTCCTCGACACTACTTAACGACGAGGGTGAGGTGTGCGATTGATAAGCCTGAGGCCTGAAACTTCAGCGGCTTTGTTTCCCCCACACCAACCCCACTCTCCTTCGATCGTGTTTTGGGTCTGATTCGTTCCTTTGTTCCTTTTTTCGAGTTTCGTCTTGACGCGTTGAACGCTCCCTATTTCCGTCCATTCCTTCATTCTTGCAGCGCCTAGTAAGGCATCAATCATCAGATATCCCGCCGTTAATTCGCGCACACCTCCACACGCATATGTGGGTCAAATTTCACAAAGGAATCACCAAGTATAGGGTCTAAATCCTCCGCAGATTGTTTCGGATCGAAACCTTGAAGGTCTAAACCGACTGTCATTCTATCATGATGATGAGGTACACGAAACGCGATCGGCCTGATCAGTACTCGTTCCTGGAACCCGACTCACTTACTTTTGCGGTCATCTGGGACCCAAAGAACGGTTTGGAGGCATTTTCAGCAGGGCCCCCAGGTTTATTCGACAGCCCCAACAATGATATCTCCAGCACGAAACCTGAATCCAAGCTCAAACGAGATCCGTCGAAGGCGAATTTCTCAGAAATTGATGAACCATTCGCAGTCTTTGGCAGCCGTCAATTACATTTCATCGATATACGATCTTCAAAGCTGTACGAACGATTCGTCGCAGGCGACTTTAATGACAATGTGTCCCTTCATTCCGGATACTCGTCCGATGTACGTCTTCTACCTTCCCTTTAGGGCAATTTTTGGCGTGCCTGTTCTGACTCCAGGCGCCTGTTAGTCGTTCTATTCGACCGATAGCGGTAAGCGATTGTTCTGATATGGAAGCTTGTGACTGATACACCGCCCCACAATTAGCGCCCGCAAGCTATTTACACCTTCCTGGCAAACGCTCGACATACTGTCCAGCTGGAAATGAACGGTCGTCCTCTATGCAATGCGAAGAAAGCGCAGCAACTTGGGAAAACTATTCTCACTTCTTGGCGAGGGTGAAAGCCCAAGATATCGATGACGAAGGTTTTTTTGAAGCTTCTTCGCATGCGGACTGCGACCCACATCTCGTGAGTAAGCATCTGACGAGCGCTTATCGAATGCATCTAAAATTTTACCGTCCAAATATAGCCTTCTCGCTTTTCGATGAGCACAGGGTTTACATCGGCTTTCGTGGCTGCTAAGAAGACACCGCCCATCCCAATTTTAGGACGCATCACCCGCGCAGCGTCAATGAGTAATGATAGAACCCCGAAAAAAGAGACGGGCGGAGTCAGCAATCGCATAAGCTCCAAGTTCACAGACAACTGCAAAAATCTCCGTTGCTCCAACTGCCTGCGAACTAGTCCTATCCGATTTTCGAATGTTTTTCGGGGTCCGTGGTTTAGACGCCCAGGGAACGATAAGTGGGTGTTGGTGGAAATTCAGTCCGTCGTGGTAGACAGAATTGTAGATGATTAAACGATTTATTTCGTCAATTATGGTAGAATATGCACAGAATTATGCATTGTTTCGCAGTCATATCATCGTAGTTGCTCTTGCGGATCTTTTTTCTTACCGTCAAGTTTGAGTCAAGATGTCAATGTGCGCATACGGGGTTCTGAGGAAATTGCCTTTTGTGGATATGTTTAGTCATCAACTTGAACGAGATCTTTCTGTTGCATTTAGGATCACTTGCCAACGCACCGCAGCAGTATTTCATCTCATATCGACCTCGGATCCATGGTCGAGCAACTCTGAATCTGTGCCTGACATACATAGCCTTTGGGTTTCATTCAGAGGACTGGGGCGGGCATTGGCAATCAGTGGGCTACCTTCGTCTTCCAAATTACCCTCAAGCGCAATGCAATTCAATTCAATATCATACGTGTGTAGGAGTGAGGGTCGATCGAACCAGGAAATCCTTCATCTGATGCAATAACCCAGAATATGATCTGGAAAGATTGTGAGCTCTTTGAGCGGAGGGTACGCCTGCGTCAATTGTATTCGTTACGAGATCCGTTGGGTAATCTCTATTATATGGCAGGCGTGACTTTCCTTTCCTCCCCGCAATACAAAACATCCTAGGATTTCTCATAGTCTCCATGCCGTCGGACATTACTTCCCGTCAATTATGCGAGCGAATATGGGGTTTTCTGTGTACGCACCCTTTCTGTCACATCAATTGAGGAGAATGCATCGTCCACAAACCTCTATCAGTTTCCCCTGTCGGTTAACGAATATAGATCACCCACATAAAAGGAACATCTCCGAAGGAATCGTACAAGGTTCTGAATGGATTCACTGGGATTTCTGTGATCTTTTCTTGGCCTGGCCCACTACGTTCGTTCACCAGTTTCCCCTCCCCCGCTTCCGTACCATCGTACAGCCTCGTCATCACGGGAGGCATTTGCCCATATATTGCATGAGAACGCAAAGGGGTTTGCGTCTAAAGGTATCCTCCACGATTGAGCTCTCTGGTTGGCGACCTCACCTCGTTTTCTCTCCCCTGGTATCGCATGTCTGGCTTGCTCAATATCTCTGATGCTAGTGACTGTTTTACTGCCCAAACTATTCCAGAACTCTATGGCAATGACTTTTTGAACCCGGATGTAGGAGGACTTGCCGTCGCTATGTCGAGTATGTTCTTTTTCCTTTCTCATCTTTCATCTGGTCGACAGAAGTTGACGATCACGGCAGATATTGTGTTCAACCTAACCCTGCGTATGATTCATAAACTCACCTTCGAAGAAATCATGCATGCTCACTGATAACCCCTAGCCATCCTGCTTCGTTGGGGCGACAATGCCGACGTTCAAACCACCATCATCATGCTTCTTACACAGGTCTACCCAGTCATTTTGGCAACCGCGACAAGCATAAATACTAGGAACTTGAGCTTGTTCGACGCTCACTTCGCCATCGTTGCAACTGCATCCCCGGTCTCGATCTATCTGGTCTATTCCTCTTTTCGCGACTTCATTGGGCTTCCATCCAGTCTTTTCAATAAATTGACCCATGGAAAGAAGGTCATTCGATTGCTTGGCCTTACACTTCCGATAATATGGACTACTATCAACATCTTGATCTCTTTCTCCCCTCGCGCTTTCAGAAACAGCCCTCAAAACTGTCAGAAGATATCGTTCGTGGAGTGGATCCAGTATCAGACCCTTTCCAATTTTGTTGGGATTTTGGATATCATGGGTCAACGGGATCTATGGAACGATTTGAACGGAAGAGGAGGCTTAGGAACGCTCGCTCTCATTACCATGTGGATTTGGGCCATATACATGGTCTACCACCGGTACGATATTGTCGACGAGATGCGTTTTCGGAGACAGAACCAAATCGAGCAAATTAATGATTTCAAGAAAAAGGCTCTCAACAGTGGCGACTCACCAAAAAGCATTGTCGTCTTCCTGCACCACTTTCGCAGGGCTATATTTCCTTTGTGTAATCTCGTTTGTTCGTCTTGGTATGTCTTCCGCAAGCTATGATTGTACCTGGGCGCTTAAAGAATTGCTTGTTTAGGAATGTTATTACGTCTTCGCATCCCTGGATGATTTTTGCGATCATCATGTTCCTACACTGGAGCTGGATCTTAGGATTGCAGAAGGGAATGCTGATCGAGAGATACCAGCTTTCTTATGGCCAGGTACCTTTCCCTTTCATCAGGACAGATGCTGCTATAGACTGACGCCTTTTCATGAAAGATCCTTTCTCTCTTTTCTGTCATTCTGCCATTGGCGTCCGTTGCTCGGTTGCTGCTTAAACGCCGCGAAGATTTTACAGATTTCATTTGCAATCTGTGGCCATCTTTCTTGAGGGGTCTTCGGTTTCTGGTCACAAAAAAAAACCCTTACCTAGGAAGAAGTGAAGCCCCTAGACCCGAGCGAACCTCTCCTTTGTTCTTTGAAAGGAATTGGATTATAGGTGTTGTATCTTTTTCTTTTTTTCGCTGAGTGAGCATAAAATCTCAAGTTTTTCTGCCAGTGTTCACAATTTGGGTAGTCTCTACGACCGCTGATATCTTCTGGATCATTGGTTGTTAGTACCATGGTTGCTGGATTATATCCTGAAATCTATACTTAATAAACACCCTTCATGTGTACTCATATGCACAGACGTGGATGGAGGCTCCAAGCCGAATCCTCGCACCCCAGTAAACGACCCACATAAGGCTTGGAAGCCCTATTCGATATCGAGTGCGTAGAGTTTTGTCCCCTTCCTCGTCCAAGAATTGACCCTCTGCATCCGACAGTGTATATCTATGGGTATTGCTTGTGCTATGTAAATGTATGGTTCTGGTCATTATTCTATCACGGAATAGGCCGCGATCTCCATTCCCCGTCTCTCTGGCCAATTCCAGTCATGCGCAGTCGCTATGCCATTTCACCCTGGCTAGATGAACGCCAAAAAAGCCGCCTGCTGCGAGCAATTCGTATAATTCTCGTCCCCATTGCATTCATAACATGTACAGGTCCCCTTTTCGCGCCGTTCGCGGCACTCCCACTGGCTCAGCAGGTGAGACTGTTCTCTATTCATACGCCATATATATTCCTGACGGGATGCCTAGTGGCAATGGACCCACTTTTGTGACTCTTTTGCAGGAGAAGTGGAGCTGCAAGGGGTCACTAATCCATTTCAGACACCCCTTGCCCATTTTCATTACCCCCATGCTGCCAACGACGATGTTCGTAAAAACCTCCAGTACGATTATGCATTAGTCAGAAACGACAGCGCAGCCGGTCTTATCCAGGATTTTATATACGCTGGGCCATTCAATACTCTGGCTGCGCTCCCGGAGGTGTTGACCGTCTCGTACAATCTCGCTGATCATACTTTCTCGGTCTACTGCCTGTATACGTCTTCGAAGGCAGTCCCTTGTGCGACAGGGTCCTACACCACGTCGCCCTATTTATCATTTATTATTCACATCGCAGACACAGACGAAGAAATCCGCCTCCGCGCCCAGGACAAGGAATGGGGGTTTTCGAATGACGCCCCGAGCTTTGTCCTCAAATTCGAAGATGCTGGTGGGCAGCTGGGTGATATCGACTTGCAGTCGGCCGTCACGAAGAGGAGTCATTGCGAGATTCTCAAGATCTGCGCGTCTTCTGGTGCGCCGGATATCGCTACGTTGGTGCCGCTTGGAATCGTTTTGATGACGCAGGACGAATATTCCCAATACTGTCTTTTGCCCCGCCTTTACTCCGTCTAATGGACTCTATAATATCGTTAATAATCTAGTTTAAGTGTAAATCGTGTACTTATAACCCTGTATATTATCAACTACGCACCCGCAATAACATGTATTCACTCCATTGGTGAAGCATGACTATGACGTCCGCTGAAGGGCACACAATACGACGAGAAGATCTAACAACTGTGTTCGGAGAGAAGAACAGAAGACCAGGATACGCGAATGGATCAGTAGGGCTTGAATCTCCTCGCAGCCTTCAGCTTTTCGACTTTAACCTTGTCCTCTTCCCACTTCCTCTTCAACTCGATTAGATCTAAAGGATATTATCAGCACCGCGATACAATCCATAAAATACCATTAGAGAGATGCTTACTTGAACGCTGCTTTTCTGCCTTCTGGAAAGCATAAAACCCCTCCTTTTCCTTCTTTGCCTTTTTGTTGCCCCGATTCCGCGCCGTCTCGCCTGAGCGCTGGAACCGTTTACTTGCCACACCCACCCCACCGCCAAGTGTTTTGCCATATGCGCCTCCTCTCGTAACGAGCGTGAACCCATCCTCGTCGACGACCGCCTCTCCCTTGCGGTATTTTGATTTTTGTTTCGATTTGGCGAGCTCGTATTCGTATAATTCTATCGAGGAGTCAGCGAACGCGCGCACAGCGTCGAGTGGGGGTCGTAAAGAGTCGTAGAGTGCGCGATAATGCGCCAGTCCTGACGGTTCTTCGGACGATTTGGGCCACGCTCTTGGTTTGCTCGTCGATGCCAGGGCACGTTCCAAAGACGATGAATCCAGGAAAATAACATAGGCTGATGATCCTGTCTTTCGGAAATGCCTGAGAGGTTGAGCGGGTAGTGGAATGACGGCAGGGGCGGCTGGTGGTTGCGTTTTCCGTCTTTTGCGTGGTTGCTCGTCTGCAGCATCTTCATCCATCGCGTCTTCATCACCCTCCCCGTCCTCGCTATCGCTGTCCTCATGATGCGGTTCCTTCACTTCAAAGTTAAAGATAACCTTCTCTACAGTCCCACTGTGCTTGAAGAACAGCACGAGTTCTCGTTCTGTTGCATCTGGAGGTACGTTGACTAGAAAAAGAGTTCGTCCTTCTGGAAGAACTTTGCGAGCATCGGCTTTCGAGACATGAGAGCGGGCATAAAGATAATGTGTAGCGGTGGAGCTGTATTTGATAGGAAGCACGGTGAAACCGCTGACATTGGAAGGTATCGTTGACATTTTGAGGTTCACAGTTCACTTCAATGTGGTTTCGCGAACTCAGGACAACTTTTTTGACGGTGTTTGCATCTGTTGACGGTCCGGCAGCCGGACTCATCGCAGCTCGCCTTCCAAAGGAGAGAAAATAAAATTCACTTTGGAACAGATATAAAAGCATATAGATACTTCATCCAAATTCGCTCACTCTGGACTATCATTACAAATTTTTATTTTAAAAACGAAGTTTTATCAATCGCCCCGCTCTAAGTTTTCACCATGCAGCTGAATCCGCAACTCTGATTCAGATCATCATGACAGATGGCACAGAAAAGTCCTTCAATTGCCCATCACGAAAGCGCAACCGCTGAATTTAGTTTTTGTTTACTTGTAGCAGCAGTACTATATCAAGAGTATCCTGAGAAGGAATACTACATAGTGTTTCAACTTGAGTAACTAAAATTAACATTAACAGGCTGTTCAATTGTCTTTCACAAATAAGAGCTGACTCCAAGAGAGCTCTGTCATGACCAAATTCATGGCAATCAGGTCCCCGTCTTCCAAAATACAGAAGCGTATAAGCAGTAAAGTCGAGAACAACAGAGGCTTTTTTCTGATACAGAGTTCTAGCTGCAGATTCATCTCATCGTACACTTCCAGACATGAGACTAGGATATCTTTTGCAAGCTCAACCAGGAAAATAGTTGCTATAATGCCGCAAGAATAACCCCTCTCCTGTTGCGTCTACGGGCGTACGCTTCTCGGTCTTGCGTCTTTGGATAACCCGCTCCTAACACAGCTTAGAACAATAAGGCTACGTTATTTATTGGAGGTAGTTCATTAAAATAAGAATGAGAGGTCATGTTTGAGCGAAGATGAAGAGCTGAGAATTAGGATCGTTGCCCTCCATAAAATCATCGGGAGTGGTACATTAAACTTCCAACATGAGATAACCTGGACCATAGTTGGAGCATGCTAGGCCTCAGAGATGTCGGCGTTTCCTTCAGGTAGAAGGTGTTGCGCCAAGTACATGCATTTCATTTCGACTGTCGTTCAGTATAAATGAATTTCTCAAGTCAGTCCTATGGTGAAATGTGAGAATAGCAAACCTTTATAGTCATCCGTAAGTCCAGTTTTGCCGTTCAGTTCAGCACTCGAGACCAAAATTCGTCATCACAGTGCATAAGTCGCCATCCGGTACCGGCAGCGTCAATGCAGAGCATAAGACCGTGATTCATGAGTCCAAGCACAAGCGCGGCAGAATATGAAGCAGAAGGCCAACCAGTGTCAGGACTCAGCCGGTCTCGAAGGTCTTTTTCTATGAGAAAAGATGAAAAAGAACAGCAGCAAATTTCGCTCGAGTAGTAGTCTCTAAACTCCATGTCGATAGGTAGCTCCTTGAACATTCGTCGAAGAACGGTGGCACAGAGCAACTTCAAGTCCCAAGTTGGATTGACGCTTGAAGGACCCCCGATAATGCCGTGAGAGGTTTAATACGCGTCCACCCATTAGCGCGGCCATCAGGCCGCGGAGCTCAGATACCAATAAGCCGTGTCCACCCGTCAACCATGAAAAGTTCAACGCAATGTACGATTCGCCAGTCCACCCATGGCCCTGGTCTCTCGCCATGGTCGGAAACCATCCACCCATTGAAAGTTGTGGCCCGGCGCTTGAACTTGGTCAACTGGATTTCAAGCCACTCATGCATTGTTCGATCATTGAGTGGCCCGGGCATTTGAAGCGCTATGTATGTTGAAATTATTTAGAAACCACTTGCCAAATCGCAATTCTGCGTCGCACCCTGAGCTGCGACTGCAATTGGTAGCTAGCCAATTATTTTATTTTATTTAAATGCGTGGAAATATTTACGTAATATTAGACGTCGGATACATCATCCACCCATAGTCGAAATTTTTTGAGAGTAAGATTCGCCATCCACCCATAATCGAGCCCAAAAGACGAAATTTTTATCCACCCATCACTACTCGAAAAGCTCGATTTTGGTATTCGACCCCTATCAGGATAATCGGGGGTCCTACGCTTGACTCAGAAGGCCACCAACACGTGTTTCGGGTATCTGATTAGGCATCGATCGAAGCGATCGCGATCGTCAATTGATGCCAACAAACGTGATGCGAATCTGTGATAATGTGAAGATTCAGATGCAAACTCTAAATATAAAAATACCGGTTACCGGTGCACTCCTTCCTTCCACTGCTCTTCCAAGGAGAGAACACGTTGATATCCGTCCATATTTATCCAATGGAAGAGATCTGCGAAAGGAGCACAAGGGCTGATGAACGGCTGATGATGCCAGACTGAGATAGCAGCTGAGGGGAGAGGGAAAAGCCTCGCCTGCGGCCTGGGCGAAAAACCCGAGAAAAAAACTCAAGAGCCATTCAGATTACCATATACGATCGCGACTTGTGCATCTGGATTCTAACTTCAATTGTTAAGATGCCCTCAACCCTCTCCCGCGAACCTCGAGGCCCACATCGGCTAAGCAATACGGCTAATCCGACATCAAAAAGAACAATGTCCTATTCATAAACTTTCATAAATCCCATTGTCCAGAAAGATCCATCTCCAACCCGCTTACCCACCCGCGAACATTCATCCAACCGAGTAACGGTCTGTTTCATACATGTAAGCAACAGAAGACTGAAGTACATGCAAGAAAGATTCCACAAAAATCCAACATCAATTCATACACATCGTTTTTGTCCTTTTACTCATTCAAAACTAAACAAACTACTTAAAACCAGAACGAAAGGGAAACAAAGAAAAAAACAAATCCAGAATTTCGAGAAACAACAGCATGATTCATCATCATCAGGGTGCGGGGTGGGGGGTTTCGAAAGCGTGCTTCGCAAAGGTGGCGTCGGCGGGGATGGACAAGGCGACGACGGGTAAGGTATATATCGACATCATAGCTACAAGTAACAACAAAACGAGGATGGTTCTGATGGAAACAAACAAAGGAAAAGAACTTCAGAGGGGGGCGGAGTTTTGGGTTCGTGTTGGGGATGGGACAGGGTCATATATGTACGAACGAATAAAAGTAAGGGTAAATGACCAAACCCCACGGAAACAAATGTGCAATCTTTTATCTCAAGCCATACGACGACCAGGGCGAAAAGCGCGGATAACGCTCAGCTCGGCGGCGGCAGCGGTAAAAGAAAAAGGAAATTTGTACATATGCAGGCAAGGTCACGGAAGAAGGTATTGGAAATGGGATCATGGATTTCGTATGTAGTAACAACGGACGTAGATGAACAATCGATAACGGAGCGCGGAACGAAAAAAAAGGTTCGTAACAGACGGCGAAAAGGGGGCAGACGAGGAAGTTCGAAATTCGAAGAGGGAGGGGAGTGTTTGACGAACGAAATAGTACGAAACTGTATAGAATAGTTGTTATACCAGGCAAAGAGAAGAAACACATGACACGAAAGACGTTTAACAAAACAAGAACGCACGACTATAGACTGAGCGAGTAAGAGAAAAGAGGACAGGAGAAAACGACTATCGTATCGGGGGCGGACGGGCGGGAATCGGAATCGTAGACTGCGGACGAAGAAGGGAAGCGAGGGCTGGGTCGAGTGGGTGGTAGGGGGCAGACAAATGATGCAAAGTATGATGGGTACTGTGCGGAACGAAAAAATATAAAGTGTGAAGATAGTGCGAGAGTGGACCCGCCGTTCATCGTCATAGCCAATGACATGTGGTAATAACAGGCGGGTCTCGCTCGATAAGAGGAGCGGGGAGAAAATTGGACACAGAACGAAGGTAGAAAGAAGGAACATAACCAGGAAGAAAAAAGTCGAAAGAAAAAAGGAAGATTGTGTGAATAATATCAACCCAATCCAACCGATAATACGTGAGATTTAGCGTGATGGTGATCTAATATTAGGAGAACATGAATAGAGGTGGCAAACAAAAACGAAGGTGAACTTTTGAGGGAGACAGACGAATGGAACAGAAATAGAGGAAACTTGTTCGTTGCGCCTCTATCGAGATGCAACATCACCTTATGGCGGCGATAAGACAGTCGGTGCCCCTAACCAGAGCGGCTTCCCGCGACCTCAGACGACTTCAAGTTCCAGGGACGATCACGGTCAAGGTCGAGGCTCGCCAAGGTGCCATTGAGGTCGTGGATATCCGCATCGTGTGCATCATGAGCCGCCATCTGACCCGACGAGGGCCGCGAGATGGGAGCCTCAGAGCGTCCAGGTGCCCGGTTAATGGGCGTAGGAGGATCCGTGGTCTCCGAAAACCCATACATGTTCCCGCTCGACGAGCGCACAGACGTAGGCGATATTTTCGTGCCAGCAGCATTTCCAGTACCGGTGTTGACTTTAATATCATGGCCTTGCGACAGAGGGAAAAATCCAGGCGCATACGCCTTTGAGGGATGGGGCAGCGCTTCCATGCGCGAATACGAATCACGTCGCGGAGCCTCCGAAGTCATGTAGAGATTGTTGTTAGGCTCTGGCGAGAACGGCGAAAAATTCGACTGGGTGCGATGAATTTCCGGACGAGCCGAAAAGGCATTGTTGATTGAAGATGTCGAGTCCTCGTGATGGTGCTGCTGTTGTTGCGCCTGCTGCTGCTGGATTTGTTGCTGATGTTGGAGGATCTGCGCCCCAAGCTTCTGCTGAAGCTGCTCGGTGTTCGTTATGACCTGGCCGTAACCGCTGCTGAGAAGCGCGTTCTCGATCTCGCTCGTCTCCAAAGGAGCAGAAGGCCCACCGCCTTGGAAGTATCCTTGAGCGGTGAACTTTTGAATAATTGCCAGGGCCTGTTCCTGCGTAAGAGCGCCAGGAGGAGGTACCAGAGGTGGGGGATTAAACTGCGTCTGAATAGCAGCTGTCTGTGCAGCTTGAGCGGCAGCCTGCGCGGCTTTATCTAAGTGACAAAAGTTGAGCGTACATTGGATGGAAAGACAAGGAGTTACTCACATTGGCTTCGGCCCCAGCTTAAACGAATCCTACTTCCGCCTATGGGAAAGCCCTGCATTTTCTCAATCGCCTTTTCCGCATCCGCCTTGCGAACAAACTGCACGAAGCCGCAATGCTTACCCACAGGAACCTTGACCTAAAAATAACCGAAGATTAAAAAAACGATGACGGAAAATCTGCCGCCATGATTAAACGTACGTAATGTATGTCCCCGAAAGGTGCGAAAAAGGTCCTGAGAGTTTCCTCTGAGATCAAAGGCGACAATCCACCCACGAACACAGTGGTGTTGTATGGGTCCGTCGATGTCAACTGCTCGCCATTGGGTCCGATAAGGTTTCCTAGAATAGCGCGAGCCTGAGCGTGATGTTTCCATGATTCCTCCGAAATCACATAGCGAGGCGAAGGGTCCTCTGCCTGCTGTGCCAAAACTTGTCTCATCTGAGCTTCGTGCAGGTAAGGCGTCGTTGAGGAAAGCTTGAAAGGGCTGGGAACAGGATCAATGCCGGCATACTGCTGAGCAA
This sequence comes from Pholiota conissans, assembly GCA_015484465.1. NCBI lineage: Eukaryota > Fungi > Basidiomycota > Agaricomycetes > Agaricales > Strophariaceae > Pholiota > Pholiota conissans. The sequence continues at coordinate 99,869 of MU155199.1, forward strand.
GACGCGCAAGAACATCGTTGGTATCGTCCGTAGGAGGAGGCATAAATCCAGAGGTCGAGATGCTAGAGCTCGATCCAGTACCGGAGCTCAGCGAGTTGCTTGAATGTGAGCCACCAATAGAGGAATTTGTGGCAGAGTTGGAGGGCGCATTGCTGTTAAGAGACATGTTCGATCCTGCAGCGGCGATAGGCGCTGACACACTCTTAGTCTGGGCCATACCTTGAGGAGGAAGCGCGATGTTGGTGCCAGAAGTCAAAGTCTCCGACCCTGTCGCCGCAATGGAAGGCGTGAAAGAGACTTGGGGCAAATCGAACGCCGAAAGAGTAGATGGTGCCTTGAACTTGGCCGTGGCAGGCGAGATACGCACTAATCGGGCGATATGGGTGAGTATATGCGTCTGATGTGCACCAAAGAAAGACATACTTGGACGCGACAGACAATACAGTCCGTGCATTTCAATTAGCGCGCGCTGCTGGTCCGCCTCATCAGTAAATCTGGCAAGGATGGATTAGGCAAGGTAGATATATGCGGTTTGAAATGCGCTGACCGAACAAAGCCATATCCTCGCGAAACGCCTGTAAGCGGATCGAGCATGATCTTTGCGCTTTTGCAACTATTGAAAGGGCGGATGAACTTGGGCTCTCTGTCGTTGCGCAGCCCGAGCACGGGATTACGGAAGACGGCCACCAGATCGGAATTGGACGTCTCTGGGGCGAGATCGCCTACGAAGATACTGTATTCTTTAGGATACTGCTGAGCGGCGGCAGCTGCTGCTGCGACCGCCGCAGCCGCCTGCGGACCAGCGACGGCGGGAAAAGACGCGGACATGGGCGATGTCGCTGAGGTGACGGAGGAGGCCCAGTTCATGACGAATGGTTTTGTGGAGTTGGGCATGGACAAGGGCGTGCCGTTTGCGCCATTTGCGACCTGGGCGAGGACGGATGAAGCGTAGGACGGGGACGGGAATGTGATGAAGCAGTAGCCGGGATTGTTGGCCTGCTGGCCTGTGGCGGGGTTTGGGGCTGGATGTGGGACCTTGATGGAGAGGGGATCCCACTTCATTAGGTTGCAGACCTGCTTTGCGTATTCTTCGTCCATCCAGGGTTCGAGTTCGCCCCACCAGAGGGTCGAGCGGGCGGCGAGGGAGGGGGCTGGCTGGGGCGAGACGGCGACGACGTTGGGCGGGCGGGAGAAGAGGGCGTCGCGGTCTGTAGGGGAGTCGGCGGGGAAGACGGGGGGCGGGGACGGACGGTGGTTGTGGTGGTTGAAGGAGAAGGAGAGATTGCCTCTGTTTGGTCCTGATAAATCGACGCCATAGGGAAAGTCGCGGGGGTGGTCCTGCATCGCAAACGATCGCTGCTGGAATCCGCCGTACGCCGTCGTCCCCGCGCCTGTGCGCACACCTCCGTATCCATCCCGCTCGCTCGACCGCGGCCGGCTGGCCAGCCCCGGTGGGTATTCAAAGTCGTGCTGCTCTGGCCGCGACATGTCAATGTGAAAGAGATTAGACGAGTTTTGTGGTGACAACGAAAAGCCGAAAAACGACGGTACGTGAAGCAAGAGAAGATAGCGCAACAGAACGGGACAGAGAGCAACGAAACAGCAGAGACAAGAGAAATCGACGGGGAAGGGTCCAAGCCGCAGAGAGTATTCCCGACAGACGAGAGGGGTTTCAAATTTGCGGAGTAGAGAATGAAGAGCCCAGTTTCCCGCGCCCCTGTCCTCCTCTTCCATCATCCACCGTCGTATATAAACGTTCTTCCAAGGATGGTATATCTGTCCAAAAACAATGCAAGATCGACGCGACCTCAAAATCCCCGATGCTGGACAATGGCCACATCACGATTCAACAATCCTTTAATACTCCCATCCTGTCCAGTCAACAATCCTCCACCCATTGTTCGTCTTCGGGGCTCTTAACCCAATCAGGGTATTTACCAAACTGCACCCATTGTTCCTTTTGCCTATATATGCTCGTGTCTGACGGTGCTTTCTCGCACCCTGCTTGTGCTTCTCCTTCTCATGTGTCTCGCTGCCGTTACCAACTGACATTGTGTCCATCTTGGATCTGCATGTCTATTCAAGGCTAACAAGGCCGAATGAAATGAACAGGACTGCGCTGCTTAGGAATCGGTACATATGGAATCAAGTCAGTCTATGCAACTTGGAGTCAACTGTTGCTGTCACCACTCCAAGGCCTTTCAAGAACAAAGATGGCTTACAGTTGCGTGCATACATGGGGCTGAAGCCTTTAAAAAACGAGATGAAGCTACACCTTGGCTACCTGAGCCTAAAGTGAGGTTCCCTCCGGTGAAGACTGACCTGCGCCCTCGGATCTTTGTTCTCAAACAAATGGACCCCAACCTCATGGAGTCAAAGTCATGTAAAGTAAAGCAGGGTTCCTCAGCTTCAATATGCCTCAATGTAGTAAGTCGGTTTTAATCGGGTACTTTGTGTACCCCAAATCTCATGCATATGCAGAGTTTAAAGACAATGTACTTGTACATCGCTTTCGTCGAGAAGATATTTTTATAGGGATCAAGCTGTAAACCACAATCATCCACCACTGCTTGTGGATGGGAATTTCGCGAGTCACTTTGACTTCTGTTTCAGTCAAACAATGCCCCGTTTTGACTAACCCTGCAATATAAGTCGTCTAGGGTATCTATACAAACTGTCACCATGTCAATCCCGTTAAGTTTTGGTTAGGTAAAAATAAGGCAGGCGAAATTGCTGTTCGTGTGATTGGGCAACCAAGGGCATATATTTGCTGAGTCATCAACGTTCCTAGAGCTAGGGGTAAAACGAAGCATCCGCTTGAAAGAACGAAAGGAACCGTGAGGGCTGCCCCAACGCATTTTCGTCTCCATCTTCTGCGTACCGAGTCCCAACGCACTGTTGGCCTTCGGACTCTCCTCTTTTTATCACAGAAACACTTTACGCTTCTCGAAAAACTAATTCATCCATCACCATCACCTTCTTCACCGTTCACGAACACCCCATCATCACCACTTACGACGTTCTGTAGTGCATACGTGCGCGCCCAGAATACCAGGAGACGACCACCATTTTCCTATCAGCGGCTACCGATATAATCATGCCCCGCAGACCGTCTGCTTCCGTCGGGCCCTCTGCGGCGAGCACGCCGAGCTCGAGCACCATCCTGGTGCACCGTACGACGGAGTCGCATCATGCGTTCTCGACTCCCTCGCAGAACCAGTCGCTGCAGACCCTTGGCGCCAATGTCACCCCTCAGCAGAAGATCGTGCAGGTCCTTGTGCATCGGCTCAGGCAGAAGGTGTGTGTCGCTCTTTTCCTTGGCTTTTTTATTGTTTTTCGTGTCTTTTGGGCGTTGCGTTTGGGATATCGAATGGGATGCTGATTATTTTTTTATGTGTTGGGTGGTTTAGCTGCCGTGTAATTCCGGTCTTTCGTTAGAACGCGTCGAGACGGAGAAGGCGACGCTGCAGGCGGTGGAGACGCTAGTCGAGCTGTCAAGAGATTCTCTGGATATGATCGCGTGGGCGTTGAGTGAGCTTTTAGACCGTTTGGCAAAGGTCCGTTCTATTCGTCTCCTCTCAATGATACCCAATTCATTCCACCCACAATCGTTCTCCATATTTAGCAAATCGATCCACATACAGGACACCTGACGATAGAGGTCCTTCAGTCCCAGCTCTTCATCCTCAAAGTGCTGTCGATGACGATGGCGTCGCGGTGGTCTCAGCCACAGGCATCTAATTCCCGCTCAGGCGCATCATCCACGACCGACCCGTTGTCGTCGCCCGACTCGCCTGCCTCGCCCAGTGCAGGGTCGGGCCGCAGGCAGCAAGCGGCATCAGAACACTCCGCCGCCAGCGCGCACCTGTGGCAGGAACCACCGCCGCTCGACGACTCTTGTGTCAAGTATATCCTCAGCGTCATGGTGCTCTTCATGCGGCAGACTGCGACGCCCGAAGTTCCCCTCATGCTCCAGACGCGCTCCACGGATATCTCGTTCCGTGACTACGAGGAAACAATTTCGGATACCGTCGATATGGCGCCGAACGTTACATCGGGTCCCACGACGCTGAGCCCGGAGCCAGCGCTGCGTCCTCGTCTGTCGGTTAATTCCGTTAGGTCGAGCAAGGTGTCGATAAAGGCGAATGTGTATCTGGCGGCGGCGAATACAGCGTATGAGAAGACCCACGTGTCGTTGTCGCGCTCGTCGCTGGCGGTAAATACGCTCATTGCGAAGTATGTGGGCAGGATTATCTTCCACATTTCGGCTTCGAATTGGAGTGTGGTGCATGATCGCCTCTCATCGAAGATTTCGTTCCTCGCGTCGCCCAAGGCCTCGGAAATCTCAAACCCAGATGTCGTTGATTTACACCTCATTTCTTACAGCATTCTAGACAGGCAGAGGCTTGTTGTTTTGCTAAATCGTATGTGCCATTCTATGTTGCAGTCTTTGGGGATTCTGACGTTTGAGCTGCAGAGTTGTCTTCGTTGATGGTCAACATGAGGAGCGAAGCGCAGAAATCCATTGCTGTTCATCTGAGGTCGGCTATCTTTAACTGGATAGATATATTCCCTGGGGAGTATAACGATGCGATCCGGACACGCGGACGGACAGAGGGCGCGCCTGAGCGTGTGTTCGACTTGCTGTATAATTTGCTCACTCCGGGCACCGAGAGAATTTTCTGGCCAGCTTTGGCGATGCTGAATTGTACCTCAGCTGATCGCATCGACCCCAACTATAACTACAATACTGGCTCTCACAAAGGCAAAAAAGTAGGGTAATTTTATACTGGGGCTTCGAAGTTGTGCTGATCCTGGTTCCTCATGTTTGGAAGGAGCTAAAATTCATCGACAATATTAACAAGCATATTACGAGCAACTCCAAGCTTTCTGAAATCGCTCTGGCTTGTGTTGTTGACTTATGTCGATGCGCAGCGTATGTCGAATCTGACGGTGACGTTCCGCTGCGGTTAGTCGCGGCTGACGTGGCACACGATATCAAGGTATATGCACTTGTTCTGTTCAAAGGCCTGCTTGACTGATAATATTGCAGGCTGCTTTGTATCACAGCGGCGTCGCTCGCAAACCGTTCTGGGAAGCTCAGGACGATATTGATATCGCTCTATACGGCGATGCACTAGTATGCATCTTCCGATTCCTGCCTCCTGAGGATTCTGGCCCCATCTTCAGGGCTTGTATGGAGCCTGAGAGATCAGATCCAGTCAAGACTTGTGCGATTCGGGCTTGTCTAACGCTCAGCCAAGATGCGCATCGGTTCCCTCATCAGCGTCCCTTGAAGGAGCTGGCAGATATGATCGCGGCGCGCTGTCGAGAAATCTTGGGTGTGCGTATCTTCCTTCCCAGTCGAGAGATTATTTCCTTATTTATCATTTCCTTCGTCTGGTCAGAGTGTCGGCTTGAGGCGGTCGGAGATTGATATGTACGGCATTGCGAAGCGTCCTGCTGCTCGTCCGAGAGCGAAGAGGATTTGGCCGGAGCCTCTTACCGATAGAGAGGTTCTGATACTTGGTATTCTTTCGCTGTGGCGGTCTAATTCGGTGTTCTTCACAAATGGCATTACGACGGCCGAGGAAATCAACGATTGGTCGAACACGGCTGTGAGATTGTGGGAAGCACCGCTTGATGTGTCGGTCAAGGTGTCGACGTCAAGTACGCTGGGCGCAATTACTGAGTCTGCGTTCAAGCCAGTTCAGATGGAGGATGAGAGTGCGAGGTTGGTGCTTGCGATTGTACAGGCAGCTATGTACGTCAACGTTTTTTTTTTCGGCATTTTTTCTTGCTGAAACTCATCTTGAACTTTCTTTCGTTGCTGTTGTTAGGCCTATCACTCTGATCAGTGTTGTTGGAAATCTTCTGGCCAGCAGAGCAAGCCCGGATTCCCAACGCCAGTGGATCACACTTGCCCATCAAGTCATCGAGCTATATGTTAGCAAGAGTGATGTAAGCATTCATTTACGTCGCATCGGCATAGTAGTTAACCAACACGTCGTCCTAGTCAACTGGACTCAAAGAAGTGCAGACTGATCCGAAGCGCATTCCAGCTTTTGCTCTTGCAGAAATCGCCTTCTTAGTCGCTTTGACCTCCGCGGAGAACGATATTTCGCACATGGCGGCAACTAGCCTACGTTTGCTGTCGCATGCTGAACGTCAGCAAAACGCTCCGGTAAATACCATTGTCAACGATGAAGATAGGTCGAAGCGGAATCCGGTCTATGAACAACTGGGTGATCCTCGCATCACTGTTGCTGGTGCGTAGTCTCCGTCTGTGCTGGCTTAGTACGACAATGGATTGATTGTATTGCAGGTCGCTTGACGCATCAAAAGAGGATGCGAAAGCTTGTTCGCATGCTGACGTTCTCTGCTGGTATTCACGTTGTCGTCTGGGAAGAATGTTATTGGCGCTGGCGAGCATTGAATGAGCTCATCGTCAGTACTCTCAACGACGCTAATTGCGCGGACGGCGCGGAAAGCATACGCAGTCATATGATTCAGCAGGAGCAGGTGTGCCCCTTGTCTTACGGAGCTGTATGCGTTTATTCATCATTTTTGCAGGATGTACGATACCAATGGCAAAATCTTACGCTATTCCTCGCAGCCTTGGCCGGATCATGTTTGCAACTAAATCAAGATTTTACGCTCCTCGCCAAAGTCATACCTCCCAAGTACCTGCCCGACAAGATGCGTGTAATCCAGAACCCTATCCCACTGATCGAGGCTTTCATTGGAGATCTCGTCAATCTGCTTCACACCGGAGACATTCAAATCCGAGACATCATCAAGGATGCCTTCGGAACAGAACTGAGTCCTCGTCTGTATGGAAGACTTATCAGGAATATGGAAGAGTAAGCCTTTCCTGTTGATTCCGTAATACTCTTCTAAGATAATTTTTAGAGTACTTGTGAAGCTGGAAGATGCCTCTGAAGCGACTGATATGGAGACTTTTACGCTGGTTTTGGACCAGGTAGGCTATCTTTGGGGTTATCACAAAATCTTCAATTTAATGCTCGTTTGCAGATTGTCACTATTCTCAAGCTCGTCACGGAAAATTCTGAAGTGACCTTGGAAGACGTCATGAATGTCGACATCAACTCTGCCATGTTAACTCTATGCTCGATCATCAATCGATTTTCGGGCACACCGTCTGCAAATAGGCTCAAGATCAAGTATTGCAATCTGTGCGAAGTCGTCTGCTCTAGGGGCGACACGCTTACCATCCGAAAGGATAGTCCTGTACGGCATCAAATCCTCGAAAGGATCTTGATTTGGATGTCGACTGCCAAAGTCAGTTTCAATATTTAGGAATTGCGTGAAAAATCTCACCGAATTGTTGTTTGTTACCGAATCGTTGTTGTAGGCACAATCCGATAGTTCCGCTAACGACCTTAGCATGGCGTGTCTCGGGGCTATCGTGAAACTGCTGGATCGATTGCAGTTGTCGACGGCGGATCCATCGAACGCCGGAGATGACTCTGGGCACGTTGTTTCGCGTCTTTTCAACAAATATTCAACAGCTCTCCTCTCGAGCTTGGAATCATTCCAGCCTGATGTTGTTAGTGTCCTCGAAATTTTTTGATGCCCATACCTGACTTTTTTTTCGTAAAATAGACTGGCGATGGTGAATCAGAGCAAGGATCCATCAATCAGGTATGTTCTTATGTAGTCCTTGTATACACATTCTTCTTACATTTGAATCTTCTGTAGAAAATTCGCGCATCTCAGAAAGAAGCCGAACTTCGTGAATTGGTTATTACAGGGTTGACCTCATTGGTCATTTCTAATAGCGAAAGTGGTTTCAAGCAATGCCTTCCCCTCGCATATGACCAAGACAATCGCAAAAGGACCATCTTCGCCCACGTTTTTGCAAGAGTAATTAGCCAAGGTACCGTATTCGACCCATTAGAAAAGGCGCCGACAAAGGCAAGACAACAGGCTCTGTGTGACGTAAGTGTTCAATTTTTCTATCTAGCATGTGTGTCCTAACATGTGCATTGCAGTTGGTGCGAGGTTCTGACGTATGTTATTCCTTCAATCCTCGCGACCATTATTTCTAAAATCGCATACAGATGGTGCTTGCATTGACAATTTGCGAAATATGTCCTCCGGGCGAAGTTGAAATGATGATTTCCGTCTTACTAAATATCTTCGACACTCGCGCATCACTTCTGGCCCTTTTGAAGCTCATGATTGAACGCGAAGTTGCCCAGACAGGTTTGTTTGCAGCCATCGAAAATAGTATCATGCTAATCAATCAACCTTCAGAAAATGAAACAGCCCTTTTCAGAAGCAATTCGACTTGCACCCGCTTTCTGTCAGCCTTCGCCCGAATTCATGGATATCAATACCTGCGGAACCTGGTTGAACCTCTATTAAAGGCCATGCAAGCATTACCTCCAGGTAGTGGCTATGAAATCGATCCCACAAGAGTCTCAACCCAAGATGTCCATCAAAATCAAAAGACTGTAGAGCATATAGCGGCAACATTTCTGAGTCTCCTGTCGTCGTCGCTGCCAGCACTTCCCTGGTGAGACAGCTTTAAATTTTGGCCTCCTTCCACTGACAATTTAGAAATAAGGATGTTCCGAGAGATAATGGCCCACATTGTGAAGGTTGTGTAAGTCTATGCCTCCGATATGATATCTTTAAAAAAAGGAGCTCACCACATTGCTGTTAGAATGCCAATATGGCCGGAGTCTAAGTATTCTGCAATGGGTGCTTTCATATTTTTACGGTATGTCTATGATCAATCTTCATCAACGTTTGATGCTCAAAAATATTCAGATTCATCTCTCCTGCTGTGGTAGCGCCCGAAACAATTGATATCGAAGTACCTAAAAGCGAAAATGTGGTAGTCTTCCGGCGCGGGTTAATGGTCATTGCTAAAATCATCCAAAATCTGGCAAACAACCTTTTCTTTGGGAAGGAACCGCATATGACAATTTTGAACTGATTCTTGGGTGAAAATATTGGCAACGTTACTCGATTTTTATCGGAAGCCTATGTAGGTCATACTCTCTTTTTTACATGTGTACCGCTGACATTTTTACCCCAGAAGCACATACCTTCGGAGGAAGAAAAGAATGACCAATGGACAGGGACTATATCAGACCCAACAGATGTCATTGTTCTGCACCGATTCTTTCATAAGCATGCCGACAAGATTGGAAAGGAACTTCTCAGCCTTTCGCGACCTTCGGTAGATGGTGAATCGTCAGCAGTAGCCGGAAAACGTGCTTGGGATGGGCTTTGCGCACTCCTTGTTGATCTGGGACCCCCATTGGAGGCACCCAAATTCTCTTTGACCTCATCTGGTCAAAATCGCGAATATCTTGAATTTATGGAGCGACATGCTAATAGGGACACTACTTCAATGGCGCGTCTCTTCCTGGAGGTGAATCTTAAAGTAAGATCCCTCATTCCAGAAATCACTCTTAAAAACAATCTAATCTGGCTTGCTAGCCGCAAGAAGCGGCTATTTTTGTCCTGCGTTTATCAAACGTCGATGTGGAAATTCTTGACATTGAACTGCTCTTGTACCATATCTTAAAGGTGCTCGCTTTGTTTATAGATTTCGAAACTGATGCTAACGCACATTTCAGACGCTGACCTCTGAGTTGAACCTCTCTCGTTCCTTTGATATCATTGTCGATTGCACTTCTTTCGCTTCAGCCTCGGAAGTTCCGCTTCAATGGTTAAAATTCTGTGCTGAATTGATACCGTATGACATTCGCACCAGGTTCGATACAGTGAGGGTTTTGAATGCCAACGGACTTATGCAACAATACCTCCGGCGACTGTACAATGTCTCGGCTGGTATGTTTCAAAGCTCATGTTGATTTCCTTTCGCTCATACCTCTGTGTCTCAGGTTCACCTTTCTGTCGCGAGACCAAGATATATACCTCCGTCGCTGATTTGATAAAAGACGTTCCCCCAGCAACTTTGCAGTGCCTGATATACCCATGTATGTATCAAAAACTCGAGTCCGCTAGCCGCCCCTTTAGCATTGACTATTTGTAGTTTCTCTGGAGCAAGAAACTCACGAAGACTTCTTTGATGTAACCATGAAAACGACGACCCGCACGCCAGTTCACCTACTTGTATGTCCAAACCACATCCGGGTTACTTCAGTAAGCAATTAGTAAACATTCGTCTATCATACACATAATCTAACTCGTTTCGAAGGTAAAATCTTTGCCTGTATCTCCTGCTTTGGCTTGCAAATCGACGGAAATAATTTTACTCATGGATGTCAGCGATATTTACAATGTGTCGACTGGTCAGGAGCCCCATGAATTTATTATTCGCCGAAGACAAGGTGTCACAGTGTACTTCTCATCTCCATCAAGAGAACAAATTGTAAAGGTCAGTATTATTATTTCCTGACTCAAAGTGCTCCTACTCATGTGCAATGCAGTCAATTCGTTCTGCCAAGGGCCGCCAGAAAGACGCAGCACAAGCGCCTCTCGCTGAGCGCTTCTCAAGGTTCTCAAATGTCCCGGCCACACTTTTACATATTGGGTTCCTTAGCGTTGATCTAAATGACGAGGAACTCAGAGGTGCAGCCTACGACCTCCTCGGAGCAGTATGTGTCCACCTCAAGTACGATAAGAGCCCCATTGTGGCACCAAAGGGTATGTGCTTTATCCTATCACTTGCTGAGACTTCTAAGGGTTTATCATAGCTGGCTTTATATCCGGTGATCCGGTCGCGTTCGTCTCTCGTTTGAGTGAAAGACTGGCAGAATTCGCACCACAGTTGAGCCTGGATTTCATTCACGAAGTGTCCGCTGCAATGACGAGCATGGATAAATCATCCACATCTCAGAGGATAAGCTGTCTGCAGTATATGAGTCCCTGGATTCAAAATTTGTCACATTTCGCAAATTGCACACATCCTTTGTACGAGCGCTCTGGAGCCCGGCTTCGCGATTGCATTCGCACGTTGGCAGAAATTTCCCTCACATTCCCTGAAGTATGTGCTTTTTCATTGCTGTCTCGACTCGCCACTGACATGGCAAACTTCGCCAGATAACATCCACCATTCAAAAGCATATTTGGTCGGAGGTAGCTAAACTCGATTCCAACATACTTGATATCATTTTGGATGAATTGGTTCGGACTGCTACGGATGGTGGTATTGGTACGCGTCGTTGCGAGACTATCTCCCACATAGTGGCTGCGTTATCGTCCATTCATGTTAGGGGAAGAATATATTCCAAACTTCGCAAGGTGCGATATCGTCACTTTTTTGCGCATTCACTGATCTATAATTCGTAATGTAGTCGCTGAGTAAAGTGCCTCCTAAATTTACGGCCAGCCTTTTGGAGCACCCAAATTGGAACGAAATATCGACACTTATCCGGCTGGCTCTTGTTGTTGGTTCTCAATCCACTCAAACGGGCATCAATTACCTCTACGTGCCAGAAATCGTTCATCTTGTCTCTTTGGTTGCTGCCGAAGGTCCCGTCCTCGTGCGCAAATCGGTCTATGGGATTGTTATGAATCTCCTCCAGTGTTTATACATCGCTCGGGCAGATGATAGCACCGAGTCTGGCTTGATGCAGCTCATCAATGACTGCACTCTTCCAGAGACCTTGCGCTTATTTGGACTGAAACGCGAAACCCCTACCAGCGAATACTCGATTATGGATCACCAAAGCGATAGGGAATATTTGGAAAGAGCTGACAGTCTCGTATTGCTACTGATACGTATTCTCTCTGTGTCCGCAGGAAATACAGGTTCGTAGAAACTTTTATGTCTTACCAAAATACTGGTTGATCCATTTTTTTTTACTTAGGGCTGTTGAATGTATGGAGGGCGAGATGGTTGGGTCTCGTAACTGCAACGGCCTTCCAGCAATCACCTGCTGTCCAAACGAAGGCATTCGTCGCGCTGTCTGCTCTAGCCATTGCCGAAGTTGATGACGATTTCCTGTACCAAATATTGGTGGCGTTCAAGAGTGCCCTGTCCAAGGCAAATGAAAACAACACGATGACGATAGTCAGCATGCTGCGATGCATGTGTAAAATTGTTCCCGCCATCGTCGACACTTCTCGCTACATCAGCGTTCTATTCTGGTTGGCGGTTGCCCTACTGCAAGCAAGTCATGTCAATCTCTTCATCGAAGCGACATGCTTACTCCGAATTACACTTGAGAACATGGAATCACATGGCATGTTCATCGGAAATTCTGTCCAAGATGTTCTTCTGGAAGCCCGTGAGCAACTGGAGGAAGTCACGTCGCAACTTGATGAATTACTGAAGCTCAATTTCGAAACGAATTTCTCCATCGCCCTGGCGTCTATCATCTTCAAGGGGATGCGGCATACGTTTTTGAAAGAATCCGCTGTGGCTGTCTTGAGATCGCTCTTGCGAGTCACAACAACAACATATATGGAAAACATCAAAGCTGTCAACGGTCAGGCAAATGGTGTCAGCCACGCGCCCTGCTATCAAGCGACAGGTTACTTCCTCGCCCTAGTCCCTGTTTCCACTACTCCTAAATCCTTCAGACAACTTCTAAAAGATGCCAACCTTGACGAATATTGGATTGGTGAATCAGGACTCTCGGAAGACGATGAAGATGCTGGAATTCCACAACTTACATTGGATATTCTTGGTGTCAATGATCCCAATACAGCACTGCTAGTGGCATCTTTCATTGGCACGATGCTCGGAAATGCCCAGGGAGATGACGCTGAAACTCAAATGCTCTACGGTTTGCTCGCAAGCATTGCTAACTCATACCCAGACATCATTTCCACTATGTAAGTTTCATGTGTTCTGTCTGTATTTGAAGGTTCTGAATACCGATATGCTATCGCTCTTAGCTACGACACGATGCAGGATCGCATCAAAGACACATTCGCAAACTCATCGAATCCAGCCATCATTCGTGCGGTGTCGAATGTCTTCCGAGTCGCGTTGCAGGACAACATCAGGTCCAGTAATAACAGTCATGGATCGACTTCTACGCTTGGTACCGTTGAAGAAAACAATCTGGCTGGACGCTCTCATCTGAATGCTCTTGATGAGCTTGGAATGCAAGGTCTCGCCCTCAACTTCACCTTTTTGCCTCCGCATCGTGGTGTTGGTACAAAAATGATCAATTGGATTCCGACATTGGTAACTCTCATGATATCATAATTTGTCCCTCTAATACTCAGCTTTCTGTCTCTCTCGGTTCATGGTGATACCATCCTGTGCATATATCGCTACCTATAACTGCAACTTCATTTTGTTCAATAGTATTCCAGATTCTCATCGTCTACAATACCATGTACCATATTTCTGCTTTATCTCATCGTGAAGGGAATCCTTCATTGTCAATATATCATAGACTTTTCAACCCCTTGAATATTAACGTTTAATGCATTCTGCCTTTTCTTGCCCGATGCAAGCTTTCGTCTCGAATTCCATCCTGCCTCAAGATTCCGATTGACATTGACAATTGAATGACATTGATTACGCTAGATCACGTGTGCCCAACCGTACCGCGCGATGGTAGGAACCCATAGTGGACCTCTCTTATCCAAACCATTATCCCAAGCCCCAATGCGCAGACACATTTCTTGAACCGAACAACGCCCTTTCCTCGCTCTGAACCATACTATGAGCGGTGAAATTACCAGCAGTCGCCCAATGACCCCTTTGTCTCCCCTGACCAATAACCTACACAATGCGACATCCACCATAGACGACCTCACCGCCGCTCTGGCCAATTTTTCTCGTGTCCCATCTCCGGACCCTCTGGAAACTCTGACTTGCTGCTGTGGGAAGGACGATTGCGAGAATCTAAAGGCTTGGCTAGAGCTAAAATCGCGTTTGGCAAGCCGCTTGGTTCTCAGCGCAGGTTCGGAGCATCATTGTATTCCCTAAGACCTGAAATAACGAGACTGCAGAGGTCGGGCAGGCACTCCTCCAGCGCCATGCTGCCTATGTGCGGCAGACTGAGGTATGTGACATTATAGTCATTTGTTCCCGGAGTTGATTGCCTGCTGTGATCAGAGAAACCAGAGTGGTCCGTTCAGCGAGGAACAGAATACACTACAACTATCTAATGATGATCTACATCACGAGCTGGAAGAGCTATTGAAAGAGAAAGCTCAACTAGAAAAGGTGATAATCCTACCATCAACTCGAAACATCGTACTAGTTGCTTATTTTCCGGATAGCGACTTAATCAAGTTCTCGTCAATAATGAGGTCACAGAAGTTTCGAATAAAACTATCCTGAACGAACTACAAGAGGCGAGGGAGACGATATCACGCTTAACGGCTCATCACGCTCGCTCCATTGGTTGGGATACCCGCTTGTCAGCTGCAATGAAAGAAAGGGACGACATGCAGCAGGAACGGGATGGGGAGACACACCGAGCCCGTTTAGCTGAGTCCCGCTTTGCTGCTTTGAAAGAAAAGACAGGTTGGTGCCGACGATTACGTCTTCTGGAATCGCACTAATATTCGGATCTTCAGCCAAATTACAGACCGAAGTCCGTCGTTTACAGGACAGCTTGGAAACAAAGCGGCACTCTCGCCTTGAATTGTCGGAAAGTATCTTACAAGAGGCCAGATCTAGACTTGACTCTGTGCGCAATTCAGTGCGTAATCCTTTCATCTTGTGCTTCGAATTCTTATAAATCATGATCACCAGCAAGTCGGCGTTTCAGCTCAAGTAGAACAAGACGAATTGACTCGCGTTCTCGAATCTTTAGTCCAGGATAATGAAATTTTGAAGCACGATAATAACGAACTACAGCACCTGTTGTCAGAATCTCGCGAAGACCTTCATGCGATACAAGAGGAGCTCGAAGAGCAGAGAGCCAACCAGTTGTTGCCGCGGTCTGGAGGTAGACACTTAAGTTTTGCTCTTGGGTGCCTGCTGATGATTTTTTATAGCAAATACTCCAAATTCGAGACACTTCCATAACAGTAGTGTCACGTCAATATCCCTGAAGGACTATTCAGTGCGTCCAAGATACGCATCTTCGTTGACAACTTTTTGATATCCTTGACTCTAGGGCATCAATTCTAATGGGCGTCGTCGGAATGCTAGCGCTGAAGGCAAAAACAGGCGACGTTATATTACACCCCAACAAATTGATGTTCCTTCAAGTACGCAGTACGCGCCTCCGACTCCAGACGGTGCCCGTTCTCCACTTTCTGACCAGGAATCTCTTGCACCCCCATGGATCCCTTTTGGTCGACGTTCTTCACGTTCATCCCATATAAGTTTTGACGTTGATGAAGATGCCGAAGACAATCGCTCTTCGTCTGAATTTGAAAGGCAGAAAGGTCCCAGACCTCTTCTTCTGCTATCTCGATCTCGTGGAGTCCAAACTGATAGCTCCGGAGCATTGTCCCCATCTCCATTTCCCTCTCATATGTCATCGATATCTCCGCAGGATCCTCGGTCAGAATCGTCATCATTCTCGGAATCCAATTCTTCGCATATCTCAGCAATCCTTGAACGAGCAGCTGGTCTCCTCAATCGTCTTACCCAGGCCGACGCTTTGACTCTAACCAATCGATTGAAACGACAACACCTCAAAGGAGCAGATGTCGGACACCTGTCTCGCAGCACGGTTGCAAATATCATCGCTGAGGCAACATCCCTCCGTGGTTCTTTTCGAGGATTGCTGGAAGATGAGAAAATGGTCACGATATGCACTCGTAAAGACCTACGGGTGCTCTTCAAGTTCTTCAAAGATGTATTCACTGAAATGGGGCAACTCCGAGTCACCGTCAACGATATCGTTTTGGACCCTTCTTTGGCACCGCGGATCAGCGATCTCGCTCTGAATCCTGGAAAGGCCGAAGCAGAAAGGATCGAGAAAGAACGAGAAGGAAATGTGCAAGGCGGCGTAGCGGCCTGGATGGCTCCAATATCCAAACTCTTCTCTCCAACAGGACGAGTGGAGTCTTCGCCAGGTGAACGAAGTGCCCTATCACGGGGCGGAAGCTTAGGACAAAATCGAGACACCTCACGCCCAGCTCGTTTTGTACCAAAGCTGGGCCCAGCATTAGCAGCTTCTGCAACAACGGTCAACGTTGAATTTTCCGGCACTGGTGTCGGACGCGCGGTGACCAGCACACTCCCATCTCAACCTATCACTGCAGCAGATTTTTCGACGGAAATAAATGTCTTGGCCTCAGGACAAAGTATGTCGTCGGGTTTGATGGGCATTTTTGCGGGCGCACCGAGGACGGAAGTCGATCCTTGGGTCGTAGTGCCTACAGAGCCTGCGCCCTCACAACAAACACTCCGCAGATCGACATCGTTCTTTATGAAGCAACCAGACATGGCTACTGCCACTATTGGTAGAAGTATGGGTCACAAGAGTATGAATCGTCTTTCGCGGAACGTTGACGCTGTCATTGACGTGGATCGACCACCAGCCATAGATGAAGAATCAGATACAGTTCCCCCTCTATTGGAGCGAACTCTACGGAGGCGTGGATTATCAGATTCTTCGATTCATTCGACATTTACCAGTCAAGGGGATGAAGGACGTACTCCTACGCTTCCTCCCTCTCCACAAAGAACAGAATTTTCACCCTCTGCAGGTTCTTCGTCCAGGATACCGGCTTGGTCTGACCGCGCATCAGTATTTCAGGCGCTGACGCGGACGGTGCAGAATTTACGTGCATCTGCGTTGTCGACACCTACCTCGGCATTGTCTCGCGAAACGCCTTCCAAAGAGAGATCTCGATCGCCCACTCTGCAGGCTGGAATTGTCACCCCTTCCGTTTTGAACACAGTGAAAGAGACAGTAGAGTCTTCTCAACCATCCACACCCACGAAGAAGGTCGCCCAGCCCGCAGCGCCCACTCGCATAATGAGTCCGAACAGAGGAAGAATTTTACCTAATCTGACACCTTGGGCAACTGGAGAGTCTGTCGCTGGCGACGACCCGTTCATTGCGAGTAGCCTGCGGGATGAGTCGTATATACACCGTCGAGATTTGTCCCGCAGTCGTGTTGGAAATGAGGAAACGCGGGCGCGAGAGTATTGAGAGCTCGGGTATCATCGTTGCTTTCTCATTTTTTTCTTTTCTTTTTTTGGTTTGGACGATCTCTACTCGTGTTTCTGATAGGTGTCAGTCGCAGTGTTTATTACCATCAATATTTATAGGAGGACAGGAATCAATTATTGTATATATCTATCCATATCTCTGGCCATGTCTAAAAATTTACGATACATCAGTGTATATCATCGTCTTTCATCTCCCTGAATTTGAACCCTGTAGTTATGAGAAATTCATTTTCAAAACGCGCCCAAAAGGATACGACGCGTCACTCACGTGGTCAAATTAACACGAATGGTGGCAGTCAACCGAACCTGAAGCTACAACTGATTTGAACTGTATACCTATCCTCATGTCTCGCTTATCGCGCGCCAACCTGAAAGCCAGGGAATCTATCTTTTCAGGGGGTCCAGAGCAGTATTTGGGTGATACTCAAGCACGATGTCCGCCAGATTTGGAAGAATGTGTTATGGCTATGGAAGATTGTTGCGAAGAGGTGAGGCAAGAAGCATCATTTCACATTGAAAGCTAGCTAATCTTGAACGCAACAGGCTTACGAAGCTCAAGTACTCCTTCGAAACGGTACGAAAGATTTGCCACGGATGACCCACATCCTGAAAAACGAGAGGGTTCGCTTTCCGGGGTACTTCTTTTGACCTCATGATCTAAACCGTTTCAATTGTAACAGGTTTTTCTGCTAGTGAATGAGGGAACGATCAAGAAATATAAATCCGGATTAGCGGACGAAATTGAACCTGCTGTAACAGAGCTCATTGAGCGTGCAGAACAAGGTCTCGCAAACCTAGAGAGAAAGGAAACGCTTTTGCAAGCGAAGGTGAGGCCATGTCTTGTATCTGGAATGCGCTTATTTTTATATAACCGTTTAAATAAGGTCGATAATTCCAAAAATGCAGGAATCGCTACCGGAATAAGTGCAGTCCAAAAACTTGAAGCCCGTCGGCTCCAAACATTGACCAGACAAAGAGAGAAGCTCGAAGCAGAAGTGCGTGCATTGGAGGATGATATTTTGAAACAAGTAAGCCACAGTTCTCATCATCAGTACAGATGAATTATTCATCTCATTGGATGCGCAGGGCATGAAAGGGTGAGTGTAACATGTTGCTCCCAGATAGACTACAGGATACGGCGAGTCAACGAACACGCCGGACATACATTCACGCTCTATTTGACCCAATTATGCACTTGAAATACTCGAATTCGTTGCTTGTGGACGCCGGTCGACCCGTCTGTGACCTGTGAACGTCACCGCCCCAGGATAAAACACAGAAAATTTGGCGATATATATCTATTCCCTCTAAAGTGCGGCTCGTTCTACACGTCTTCTACTCTATATAGTCGAAAGGCAGGGTTTATAGCTTTGGAGGTGGGGGTGGCGAAGGTAGCATCTTGATGTGCACTCCTGATGCTACGAGACGACGGTGTGTAACGTTCCAAATCTAAGACGGAAATGTAACGACATACATAGATTGAACGTCAAGATATACGCTCAATATAAAACGTTCATACCTCTGTCCGAACAGACTCTGCCCTTTTGCCTATCGTCAAAGTTGTATTGACCAGACGCAACTTCTCGCCGCTGAAAACGGTCTGAGTACATATGGAAAACAAGCAATGAATCGAGCCTTACATCGCGGCTGGCGAATGATACACAACATTCAATGCTTGTGATACACTAGGGTGGACTTTGCCGGTCTCATACACATTCAATACCGTGAGCGCGAAGGTTGAAGCCCTAGCAGTCCACCAACAAAGTATCAGTGTATAATTAAATATTTTCTCATTTCGTCAAGATGCACATATCGATTAGGAACGCCGAGCATCCTCCATGAATATTTCCACCATTATTCACCATATCTATTCCGCAAGCCATCAGTCAGCTATCACAGCAGCCGTGTCCAACTCCAAGCCTGAATATCTACATACCTTCCCAAACTTCGAGCTCCAAAACCGCCCTTCCTTCCAGCTTGTTCGGTTCCTCCGCTTTCGAAATGATGGAAAGCTCAGTAACCTTCATGCGGTCCGAAATCGCCTTGCCAAATGAGTTCAGCGGGCGTTGTCCAGGCTTCAAAAAAGTCGCCCAAAATGCCCGTGGATTACCAAGAAGGCGCTTGATCTCGTCAGGCGCGTTGCCCCCGATAGTCGACACGTCGAACTTATCGATGGTTGTTGAAACGGCGGTCATAGCTGCTGGAAAGACGCGTCGATGTCTGCAGGCAATAGGGGTTCTGGGAAAGGATTTGACGATGACGGAGCGGAAGAGAAAGAGTTCAGCATGTTTTACAGTGTCCTTAGCTATTTATTCAAAAGCTTGAGCGCTTTCCAATGCTTGGGATAGGCCAGGGTGGGGAAATTTCATTTTGCCGAGCACATAGAGTTCAGGTTCGACTGGCCCGGCAATCGGAATCGATTTGACCGGAGTTCGAACGTTCTCCTTACCGGTAAAGACGATATGTAACAGCAGCCTTCTTATTTGTAACTATAATACCAATGAGTATTCACAGACTTGGGTTTATTTGAAAACAAGGAATGTCATTTTGGGTACTATTAGGGTACGGTAAGATACAGGTCAAGTCCAAGGAGCAAGCAATTTTGAAATCCGGGGTAGAAGTAAAATACAAAGGTACAGTTATCAAAGATTTGACGATAGCAGCACGACAGCAAGCAGCAAGAGCAAACAAAAAGATCGGATAAAATGTAGCATCTTTGGATTATTTTGTCATGATGGATGAAGCGACGAGAAAAAGTTAATGAAAGTGATGTTTACTGTAGTTGAGATCGTTAGCCATGTCAAATTGCGCCAGAGTAGAAGAACGTACCATAAAGTACATTGAGTTCTCCATCTTGGGGTTGAGTGGTTTATAGCCGGCCTTGAATGCCTCGAGTTGAGATTCTGCTTGAGCGCCGATCACTGTGCCAGCATCGGAGGGGTCGAAGTCGCTTCCTGGAGCATAGTGGTTCTTAGCGCGAGCACAGGCGATATCTGCATCTAATAATTTTGGAAGAGGTATGAGAAGAGAGTAACGTCGTGACCAACAAGATGTGCTCACAATATACTGGTGCAGGGATGGAAACAGAGCGAGTAGCGCGAGCATAAACGTGGCACAGAGAGAAGGAGATGTTCTGCATGGCATCAGCACTAAAAATCATGCAAGTCAGCGAAAGTCGCAAAAGATATGCAGAGATAAACATACGAGAAGCCGCTGTCCTGAAAATCGAAACCAGGTAATCAGTATGTGGAACAAAACGGCGACCAAATGGCTTACATCGTGAATGACAGAGTAATGGGCGGGTCTGCTCGTTCCTAACAATCCTCCATGTGTCAACTGGTAGTAGTCGAACTCAGTGGGGTGGCCAAGACCATCGTCAATGGTTGTTCCAGCTTGACAGTTGCCCGTTCTGTCGCCATCACGATCGTTTTGAGGGAACATACTGCATGGACCGATGAGAAATTTAAGACAAACAAGAAAGCATTATAAACATACCGAATGTGATGTCTCTTGCCCACGATGATGACGGTAATTTTAGGACGAACACCTTTGGCTTTGCAGGCATCTGAGAAGAAAAAAATGGTTAACTTATGGCAGCACACATTCGGAAGGTTACGTACTCCTTATCATCGGGAGCTCTTGCTCCAAAACATGCGCGAATTGGCCCTCGGAGACACCATCTGTAGAGAGAGGGTCAATGATAAATATGCAGAGAATAGAAATTGAATTTCTTACCTCTGTAGAATATGATGCGTGCAGGCGGAAGCCTGCCTTTCTCCGCGAATGAACTATAGCCCAGCCATTTGTCCAAAGCACGCTGGAAATATATATTAGATAACTTTCAGACATGATCATGAAATGCCCTTACAGTAACCATCGATTCAAGGTCGTCAATAATTTCCTGTCGACCGGCCTGCACGCTGTTGATGGCGATGTATTTCGCAGTGTTGATGTCGACGCTTGACACGAGGCTCGCAAAGGATGGGCGTCCGTCTGCGCCAGGAGCAGGGTGCATCACATCGGCCCCTAGATTCAAGATATTAGCGAATATAGATCTGTATACCAACTGTTCATATTTACCCATCACGATACACGGACTGCGTGGATCATTGAGATTCGAATCATGCAAGACGTTATTGACGCCTCCGAGCTTGACGTTGACCCTGTGGAACAGTAGATTGGTCAGTACATAATTCCGTTTACACGAAAGCGAACAACGTACTTGAGCATGACGTTCGCCCAGTATTGCATCTTTGCGCGAGAGACTTTCTGCGATTTCAAGCATTGAGTGACAACTCCTTGCGTAACATCACCGAAGCTATGAAATAAAATAAGCTGCGGATGAGAAAAGGTGTGCATAGAAGCGTACTGTTTGACGGCGGTGTATATTTGGTTGCCGCCTTCGGGTAAAACGACGACAATGAGAGTGGGAGGTCCCTTCTTTTGGTCCATACAACCTTTCCCGGCTTTCACGAGATCCTAGTATGGTCATAACGTTAGTTCTTGCCAAAAAAAAAAAAACTAGATAAAGATCCTCTTTACATCTCTAACATTGCCGCTGCCGTTGGCATATGTGATGAGGGGTTGCGTATCGCTGATCCTCATACCTTGAAAGGATAGATCAAATAAAAATAAAATATGATGATACAAGAACAACGTACCGACGCTCCTTGCGCCCTCGATAAAACCAGCTGCCATTTCTTGAGCTGCTCCGAGAGGGAAACGACTTGAGCTTTCGTAAACGACGATCGCCCAAATTTTGACTTCGGGGCATGCCTTGAAGAAAACTTTGTCACGCCTGGTAATAGTAGAAAAAGAATAACCTGTCAGAAGCAAATTGAGACATGAAGGTAACAAGCCATACATATTCCATGCACCGCCTGCCGGTGTCTAAAATACAGACCATTAGATCCAATGTGAATTTAATCGGAAAAAGAGCTCACAATCTTGGGTTCCCTGCTGGTTGGCCCGTACCGAAGGACCGGAGGAGCCAAGACTCGAGCTTGGACCGTGAGAGGTGCTTGTTCGACGTTCAGCCCAAACTGGCGCACGTATTGAGATTGACCGTATTGTAGCACCTATATGCAACCATTGAACCAGGTCATGTACGAGGTTCGCTGAAATGGCGTACCTGAAGCCCAGTTTTGATGCTTGTCAGACGCTCCTTAGGAGTTTGCTTCGAAAACTCGAGCATATCGTTCGTTTTATCTGCGGGGAACTGTTTGCGCATGATCTGCCCACGGGGCACCATGCAAAATTCCAAGGGGATCTTAGCGCCAGCGCTACCGACCTGCATTACAAATATCGACACATTAGCCTGACGTGAATCTCTAGCTAAAGAAAAATGCACACCTCAATGCAGATCACATCAGGAAATTTCAATGGGCGACGCAGAACATCCTTGAAGTAGTTGGCGACAGATATGCTTTTTCCTTCCCGTGTTGTGAACATGATCTGGCTCGCAGCTTCAGAAGTTATCCGCTTGATGACGAAACCCTTGACGCTGCCAGTATACTCGGTATTGATGCGCATTCCGGATATGAATCGTTGGAGACGTATCCTCTCGCGGTCCGGGAACCCTTTCCGCGGCGACAGCATCTCAGGTTTCGCGCCTCTCACGTTGAGGAACTCGAGACAGAGGTTAATTAAAGGACCGGGCTTGTACATCACGCCCGTAGCGATGTCGAGATTGATGTACATTTTGGCTTGAGAGGGCCTGACGGATTGGAAGTAACCGCGCCAGAGTTCGAGGCCAGCCCCTATATCTTTCTTTCCCTCGGGAGTGAAGAAGGAACGAACGTTAAAGGGGTAGCGCTGGTTGGGATCCATGCGGATTACGATATTCAAAGCCTAATGACTATAAGGACGCGTGATGAAAATCACATTAAAAGGTAACTCACAGTGATCGCCGTCAAGACGTCGTTATCAGGAGATTGCTGTCCCTGAATGAAGCGGTGTAGAACTCTGGACATAAATATTAGAGATGATATTGTTATAGAACGATATTTACTGACTCGGTATTGATTTCGGCGACTTTGGTCATCTTGATGGTGTAGACCTTAGGTGGGCGGTCAGAGGGAGTTGGTCCAGTGCGATCGATCGTAACGTTGAACTAAGATGCGAGTTGGATAATATTCTTCTAGCAGATTTATGGTACAACTCACTGTGCAAGAATCGGTATTTCCAAGCGGCAATTTCTGCATGGTGAACGCGTTCTTGCGACCGTCATAAACGGCCGGAGTCGAGAAGATCCCAGGAGCGATATCTTGCTGCAATTTGTTGAAAAGTTGCATATTCAATCGGGAGGGAAGTTTATCGGGGTTGACAGCTGGATATCATGACGCATATCAGTATATGGAAGTAAACCAGCCTACCAAGAAGATAGATCACTTACCGACTATAGTATGACCACGATAGACGAGAATCCATTAAATCTTCCAATTACTTAGATAAATGGAGAACGTCAATGTACTTACCATCGTAGTGGTATATGATACCATCCGGGATGGTAGTTGAAAATGCGTTGATAACGGTAGGGACGATGCGTCCACTTGTTCCAAAGCCTGGTCGCTTGACGCCAACAGTCTTTACATGGGCTTAAGGAGATGAATGGGAAACATCAAGATTTCAATTGTGTCAATAAATGCGTATATGCAACAACTCTAATAGAGCAAACTCACCCGGGATGGCAACAGCGCCGCCACGCCCCGCACCACCCCCGCGAGCCGTCCCACCCCCTCGGGATGGACCGGAGCCGCGAGTTGAAGCGATTCGTGGTGGCATAGTTGTCAAAACGGAGAAAACGTAAGAAGTAAAACGGTGTGGTGGTGGTTAAAGCTGAAAAGCAAGAAAGTGATGGGGACTGTGGGGAACAAATTGGGCGCCTTTTAAGTATTTGACAGCGTGTCGCCACCTTTTGGGTGGCACATCGTCGCGTATTTTGCCGAGGCCCACATGAGCTAAAAGCAACCACAAAGCAATTCTAAAGACTCTTCGATGACATTCCAGGTGAGTTTGAAGAGTGATAATCCACCCTACACCCACATCACGTTGAACTTTATCCTCTCCACGCGTTGAGAACTTTCGAGTTAGAATGACATACGCTGCTTCGGACTTTACAACATCCAAAGGAACAATTATCCTTTGCCACGACGCGAAGGATGACGGTGTCCTTGTTCGGTTCTTTTATAATTACAATTACAATCACTTACATTCGTTGTTGAATCCAAACTCCATTGTCGAATTTATTTCACTCCATCTCGATTTCTCCAATAAGCACGGCCTGCGCAAACTCTCCACTTTCCAGCCTCGTTTTGCTTATCGCAGGCGTGGCTTCAGCATTGTTGGTCGTGAGAGAAGGCAATACCACGAGGCCATTTGCCTCGCATAAGCTCGCTGCGCGACTGGATCGCTGGCCACCTGTACTGTATGCCTTCAACACCATCGCATTGTTTGAAGCAGTCATTGTCGACTGAATCGAACTTTTGATAATCACGCGATGGAACTCTACCCGAGCGTCGAGTAGCATCGGGTTTTGTATCTGTAAAGCGCCATTGTTAATATTGCGCAGACAAGGGCCGCTCAAAGAGAAGTGGCGGTGAAAGCAATCGTACCTGGACTTGGACCCGTGGAAGAGCGCATAACCTCTCTGGCCACCCTCCGAGCCTCCTCAGCGCCGGTACAACGAAAACATAGAAAGTCACAAGAGCCGACGCGGGGTTCCCGGGCAACGCGAAGATAGGCTTGTGGATAGTGGCGTCACCAACTTTTACTGGAATCGTCGCGAATGTTGTCGGTTTGCCCGGTTTGATACTGACTCGACCGAAGTGAACAGTCCCTTCTAGATAAAACTCGATGATTGGCTTTAAAAGGTCGGTAGGGCCCATCGATGTTCCTCCAGTAGTAAGGATAAGATCTGCCTCATGCAACCCGGTTTGCAGCGCCGTCACATGAGCAGGGATACTAAATGAACATATGATTATTTTCTGCAAATTAAAAAGAGAAATCCAATACGTACTCGTCCTTCACAATTCCTAAATCTACTACGTCATATCCCAAACTCTCCAAAGCAGCCCACAACGAAGGTCGATTGGTGTCAAAAATGCCGCCCCATCCATCAGAAGAGGTGGTGGTGGTGGTGGAGGGTGCCTGCAAATCCACCAACTCGTTTCCAGTACTTAATATCGCGACCACAGGCTTTTTGTAGACTTTGACCTACACCCCTCGTATCAAAATTGGTAAAATTTTTACCATAGATGGAAACTGTGCACCTCTTTACGACCGACAAAGGCCAATGTACCAACTTCTCCTCCTCGCTGCGTAATTCTATCTCCTGCTCGCAACACCAAATCACCTCTCATCACATCTGAGCCAGGTAGACGGACATTCTCGCCAGCTGGGACTTGGGCAAGGGTCCTAATTTCTTTTTCCTCCTGGACATCATAATTATCTGAATGAGTAGACACCAATTCCGTGTCTTCCACCATTATGACAGTATCCGCGCCTGCAGGAAGAGGACCGCCTGTATTGACTCGGAATACTGATCCTGAAGGTAAATCAGCTGACAGCGGGTGCGTTTGCATAGTCAAGACGTTATAAACCCCAGGCGCATCGGTAGCTGCATAAGAAAATCCTTCAGAACATATCTCAACTGCTAGCAATTGATAGGCTCACATCTCAGCGCATATCCATCCACGTTCGTTGTAGAGGTAGAGGGTACATTTTGAGGCGCATATACATCCTCTGCGAGTATATACCCAGTCAACTTGTGTTCCACCTTCGAAAAATGTCAATCGGAATCTAGTACAAATTATCGTCGTATATTGAACTAACCGCCAATGTCTGAACCGGAAGCCGTCCGACTCTATCTTTCACTGTGTTAAGCGCGTTCTCCAGCGAAACTTGAGGGAAGGGAGAATGTCTGTGTCGAGCAGCAACTATATTTCCAGTCAGTAGGGGGAACATAATCATGCGACGTATCCTACCGGAGGCTGATGGGTCATGAGACAGGGCTGCTGAAGATCGAGGTGTCGGAGCAGTATGTCCTCCATGGGAGTGGTCATGATGATGGTGGTGGTGGTGGTGATGGTGGGCTACATTGGCATTGTCGGGAAGAGTACCAGTACTACCACCAGTCGCGAGCTGACTGTGTACATGTTGCCCAGAACCTCCCTTGATCAGATCGATTGCATGTTCCACCACGCCCGCCTGGAACAGGGCTTCTAGGTTCTCTTTCACAGCTTTGACACTTCCTGGGAGAGTCGTCACAAGAGTGCTCCTCACAGTCCCCGCTACAGGACGCGATAGCGCAGCTAACGGCGTATGTTTGAGCGAGGAGGACAACATGAGATGGACAAGTCCAGGCGCCGGACGCTCGATGAGGGGTGCGATGGCCTGTATTTTTTAGCACATCCCAACGTAGCAGATATTTGAAAATACCGACCTCTGGAGTAACATCTCTGGCCCCAAATCCCGTCCCACCCGTCGTTATCAACCAATCTATCTCGCCAGAACCACAGGACTGCTGAACGAAGCTCAAAATTTGCTCCGAATCATCTGGTACAATGCGACAATAGGCTTCATCCACCCAACATGAGCCCTTCTGGGATACGATATCTTTTATCGTAGGACCAGATTTGTCTGCCAATGGATTGACTGATGATGTATCGCTCACTGCGCGAATATCAGAATGGACCAAGGCCCGTGATTGTGTGTAGTGTCACCAGTGAGTACACCAACGCGAATAACCATTGTATACGCAATATATATAGAATTGGCTGAAGTGTTTGAACAAGAACTTGGAAGAAAGCGACTCGAAGGCGACCCGAAGTGACTACAGTAGTACAACTTGGCTCGGAAGAGGATAGGTGCACGTGACGGTCCAAATATGCCTGGGAAAACGAGCTCGCAATTCACAACATTTTCGACGCCAAACGATGTGCAGTCTCACTTCCCACGCTTCTAGTGAGCCCGCTATTCTTTTTTCCGATCGGCGCATGACCGCATGAGCGCTTAACCATTTACAGTCACTCGCAAAGTCCATCCTGGATAATCAACCTGGCTCGGTCTGGTGCTTCTACGTCACCACCGTGCTTCGAATTTCTGTTGGAAGGCAATGTCGTAAACATAGAAAGCCTTGAAGAACAGGTCGCCCCGATTGACCAATGACAAAATTAGCATGGGAGTGCTCATGACTAGCATGCTTCTTGACCGCCTGTTAGATCGATAATCAATTCTCCACTCATCAAGCATTCAGGTGTAACCTCCAGGAAACCTTCAGCAAAGTCGTACGGTATACACCAGCTTGTAGGATGGCACATCCAGTTACATGGTCCAAGAGTGCGATGTTCTTCCCAATCAGGGACACCCTGCCTATCTGCCTTACACAAACCTTGTCTCCCGAAAAAAATGCAAATATTCTTCTGCTTGATTGTGGTGATGCACGAAGCATTTTGTTTACTGTCTATGCGGATCTATGCGATGGTTTGTTAGATATCCATTCCAAACCCTCCAAAATTTGACTCCATCTTAACAGGCAATCGTCCTTTGGATTTTACATGTTGTGATCGGGAACCAGCGGTCTTGGGTATGATACTTATTTTTGCTATTCGCCATGGTCAAACTAATTTGTCGCCTCTCCCATAGCCCGCAACATTATTTTGTTGACGATGATCGTCGACGGAGTTCCTGAAGACGTGGCGTGGTCGACATATTTTCACTTTTTCCTCGATAAAACCTCCCATGATATCCTGGTCACCCAATGCCAAGCTCTACTCCAATCATCTGTCGACATGATGTCATGGAAGGCCTCCAAATATGGCCACTTCCTGCGATTCTGCACCGAGCACTCCTTTGTGGAGATCAGACGCCATTGGAGCCTCTATTCCAAATCTGGAGACCTTTCAGAGGCTGAACATGCAGCGAGAAAATTGACCTTCCAATATGCAATGAATGCTGTCAATAAATCCATTCCTGAAGCAATGCTCTGTACCCTCAGATCCGCTGGGCCGCTTTTTTACTCCTTCGCTATGGCAGCAGTGAACACATATCCTTCATTTTGGACTTCGGGTGTCGCCGATCCAGCGCCATCCGAAACCACCTCAAGACCCTACGCAAATCCTACATTCGCCTATTCCCTCAATGGGGGGATTTTTCATGTTGGCGTTGACTTAAATCCAATCGGATCTTTTTTCTTGGCTTCAGCTGTAGCGCTGGAAGAAAACGGAGATCTTCCGACAAGCGCCACCC
Organism: Pholiota conissans; assembly: GCA_015484465.1. Taxonomy (NCBI): domain Eukaryota; kingdom Fungi; phylum Basidiomycota; class Agaricomycetes; order Agaricales; family Strophariaceae; genus Pholiota; species Pholiota conissans. Next base: position 128,169 of record MU155199.1, read on the forward strand.
CGGAGAGTCTCTTCAATTGCGCGAAATCCCAATTTTCTTCGTGGTATTTCGCATTTAAGACGCGTCTGTCGCTACAATCAACGTCGAACCTTGTGATACGCTTCTTCGTCGGCGAATCTTTCGCTTTCTGTCAGGCATTGCATATTTGCAAAGAACGAAAAACGATAGAAACCGGTATTTATGCGCACGCGTGGGGCGCGCCGCCAATCGTTCTGGATGCAGACGATTATAGCTCTTCATCGACCGGCTCGTCGCCTCTTTTGTTCAATGTCATCGAGACGTCTCATTTGGTGGATTTGACCGGCACCCTCAACGTGCTGCTGGTGACGGTGCCATTGTTAGAAAAGACGCCTTGGTCAATCCTTTATACGACCACAGCCATCGGATTGGACCACGATGGACCCAAGACTTCCAGATTCGCTCGAACCGCCTGTGCGGACATACCAACACTTTCCATGCTGCTCGGAATTGCACCTTCGCCTTCCGTGTGGCATTTTACTACGTACTCAAATACACACGAGGTTGCTACAGCTAAGCCCTCCCCGCCAGGTCGAATTCACGAACGTATCCCTTGGAGATTTGTCTCCTCTTTCGTGCCAAATACTGGCCCCACTTCACAGGAAAAGGAGTCGGCAGACTTCGCGTTACTTTTCGACACGGAAAAGTTGGCCGATCTTTTCTTCGCGGTCTATTTGCAAATGTTCGACGACGAAGATGTAAGGAGGCATGCTACGGTTATAGCTACACGTACACCTCCCACAGATCAGTTGCTCGAGGAGCCCACTCGCTTCACTCGCGCTACCTTTGCTGCCTTTCTTGCTCTGGTGAAAGGCAGCGTCAAGGTGGATTGGGCCGAAACTATGGAAATTCTCGTCGATTTCGTTTGCAATGATGAAATATTGATGACAGGGATAAACAATTTTGAAGATCTTATGTGCCAAATGTACATGCGCAACCTCTTTACCGCCGAGACATTTACTTCGGAGTACCTCGAAAGTGTGCGCACACCTCGGGATAGGTTCGGTCAGTGGAAGGATGTCCCTCTCATCGTATGCGTCATGCTCAGAATCCCTCGACATCGCATGAGGCGCATCGAACACATGAACCCTTCTGAAATATCAGCACCAAGACTCCAATGCAACATAATCGATGGTTCGAAGTTTTGCAATTGCTTTTGGTCGGTCTACTTCAATTTTGGGAAGATATATGTTTCCGACACCGATGGAGAACCATGTGTTTCGATCGAGGAGGATCCAAGTGGATGGACTGGTGATTCAGATCTGATTGCCTCCTTTTACGTCCCTACCTATCTGTTGCTCATTCAACCAACCAGTACTCGAGTGACCTTGACCTACCATCTTATAGGATCTACCCGAGTGGCCCTTAGCTTCACTATATTTTCTACCTTCTTAACGGATACTGCTCTGGTCCACATAACTCACCATCGTCCAAGCAATGTCCTTGAGGTTGGAAGACTTCGCGACACCCCAGCGTACAATACATTACCAGCATCTCAAAACATCACGGATATAATGCCGAAACTTGACTCTTCTAACGGGAGGGTAACACAACTGATTGTGCGGAAGAATATTGCAGACCCTATTGCTGCGCAAGCCCTTGCACAAGGCAGTCGAGTGTCAGTGACGCCTCTTACGGATTCTTCGGCACTCGCTACATTTGAAGGATATAGTTATCGTTTCGATTATCCCTTCCCAATTCGAGTGAAATATCTGCGAACGCGTACTGATCGTAAAGCTTCGCAAATCACGGTAATGTAATTGTCCCGTCTCTTTTTAAAAGATTCTGACAACTCCTCCACCGCAGATTGAAGCGCCAATTCGATCTAATGCCAGCGATCTTCGACAATTGTCACTCAACCCCTTTCCAGTGGCAAATGACGGCGAACAAATCAACATATTGAATATCCACTACATAAAGTTGGACATTCTTCCGTCTCTGTCGCTTCCGAGAGAGGAGGAAAAGATCGATTGGATTCTTATCCACATCGGAGCTGCGTTTTCCTACGCGGAAAAATGCAACCAAATAATCCACGATGAAGATGTGTGCCGAACACTTTACAATGTTAAGCAGAACATACGTACGATGATAATATCCCATGCCGGACTCGAGCCTAACAAAGCATGGTCGAATGTATCTGCGCTAACTGGCCCTCACGACAAATATGAGATCCATACGTTGTTTTATGTCAACTCCATGAAACTTGACTTAGCTTCGCACACTGTCGTAATCGACGCATGTGTAGTGCCCCTGCTCGCCTTGGACAAACGGAAACGAGACCTCGCCAAGCAAGTCGCTGCGAAACACTGTGTCGGTCTGTCGTTTACCGGCGAAGATGAAAAACGGACATGGAACCATCTCCTACCTGTTCTCGCGGAGCGCTGCCGTACTTGGAAGCATACTGACACCTGTGAGTATCGTACCAAAGGAATTCCCGCTTCCATCGAAGGGTCAGACCAAAGCCCGCTGTGTATCTGTGGTAGAGGCAAGGACCTCGGGGAATTCGGTACCCGCCTAGAATGGTCAGCCTTTCACGGGGAGGCCACCAGGGTGGCTATTTCTCCGCTCGTCGTTTCCTTGTATCTGGAAGATGTTAGGCAGTTCATGTCTAGAGGAGATGAAGGGACCAGCAAGAGGGTGTCAAGGTTGCACTGCTTCCAATGTGGAGGGCCTGGAAAGCCGAAGCTTTTGGTTTGTTCTTCATGCATGAAAGCCCGTTATTGTTCACGCGAATGCCAAAAGTCCCACTGGAAGCACCACAAAAAGGAGTGTGCTGATTCGCAATGATTATGATTGTTTGTTTTAATCTCGCTGTACAACTATACTTACAACATACGCCTGTCAAATACTTTGAGTATCCAGGTCTGTACACGCTCAAGTCAATGAATGAAACGAACGAACTTAATTTGGTATAAATTGCCTAATTTGGAACGGTCATTTTGCTCGAGACGCGCGCTAATTCAACCTCGAGAGGAGATATCATCTCCGGCACCGTCGGGTCCGTGTTATAGCGATCAGAATGAATCTATCAAGAAATTTAGTCACCTAGCATATTCTAAGGCATCTTCGAGAGTTTTCATTAGTACGCAAGTACTATTTCAAGTCCGACCCTTGTTAACGCAATCCGGGGTGGCACTGAGTAGAGGAGCATAATACCCTGCCCAGAGTTCATGTTTAGAGGTGACTGCAATGCAGCTTGGAAGGTCTTTAAGGGCCAGCAGGTTACCACCAAGCATCCTAAATAACCACATTGGGCGCCTACACTGCATGCACACTACACAGGACCATATTTGGAGGTTGAATGACATACAAATATATTTATAATATTAGATTCTCCAAGTAGCGCCGAAGCGTAGACTCCAACACTCTAAGAACACAAAAAGGGAGAACGACATGTTGCCTCACCGTAACTTCTGCATAACCTAACAGGACAATCGACCGGCCGACTTGACAACTGATTATCCATCGTGTCATCTCCTTCATCAGATTCCGTGCCTCAGATAGTTTTTCATGCCTTCCTATGGAGATGTTCCGACAGACGCTGAACTGCATGCATTCAAATCAGAAGGTCAGAATTCGGCTTGGTGGCTTGGGTATTTAAAAATTTCCAAACCACATAAATTTATCACAATATGAGGTTTCAATTTTCAAGTTACGCGTTGGCTCAATGACACAGTCTAGAAAAAGCGCGGCCACTTCAAGCGCGAACTCACCCTGACGTCTTTGCCTTTGACGACGCGCGAATCGTGCTCGGCTTCAAGGAGTTTCGACTCTAAGCGCAGTCTCCACCGATGCTCATAAAAGTATGTATGTGAGTTAGCATGAACTGGAAAACAGGCCTCAACCCAGGCCGAACTCAATTCTCCTGACCTGCCAACTTCCAAGAGAAGTTCCTCGTTTTTGAATCAGGACCCCTACTTTATTTGCTTGGAAGGGGGTATCAGCGTGAGCAACAAAGGCCACAAGAGGGGTAACGAGCCCCTTAGTCCTCACTCCCCCATACTCAATTGGCAACACATGGATGCGGGAGCCAACATACTTCTTCTCCGCATTCTCCTCTGGGACGACGATAGTCCCGCCCTGTGAGCTCAAGGCTATCAAGCGCTGGTCCTTCTTCCATATATAAGCGGCCATGGCTGAAAAGTTAGTAAACCCTAGGGTCTCTGTCTGTGGCTTCTCGCCTCCAAGATCCAGGATCTCCTGTGAAGTGAAGCAAGACCCATCCGACATCATTATCATCAAATTCAACATTGGCTCCGCAATTCCTTCGTCGTCAGTATCTAGGTTTTTCTTGTTAACAGTACGATTGATGTCCACACAGAGGCCTACACGCATCCCGAAGACCAGATCCCAGATCTCTGAGTTTCTGAAGCCATGCTTTCGCAACAATTTAACCATCTCTGGTAGGCCCTGTGGCGGCGATTCCCATTTGACCACGCCCGTAGACCTGTATGGGAGAAGGATTCCCCTTTCTGCACCAGGTTTAGCCGCAACCAAGGCCACGTTAATGCTCTCCCACTTCGTTATGCTCATATATGGGGCTGCGCGCACCTTGTCAGGTGTCGGCGCTATGGACGTCTCGTTGGCTGTGTGGTGATCAACGCCGTGGCACCAGATACTCCAGGAATAATCTCCTTGGGAGGTTGCGCTTTGGAACAGCTGCATCAAAACCTCATTTAGTGGAAGGCCATAATCTAGCCCGGGCAGTTTGACGTTACAAACGCCGAGCAGTGAGTACACCATATCGTGCTCGACGGTAGCATGGCGGCGCCAAACGCATGACATGGCATCGTGGACCGTCATAGGTGCGTCCTTCATCTTGGACACCGAGTCCCAGAAGCTCGGAGGTTTTCCCATTGTAGAAACCAAGGGCCCAACAGTGGCAGCACGGTGTTGAATGGGATCTGCTATTCGAAATACGCTCTGGATTAGAATGCTTTGCTCGTCAGTCCCGACCAGGAATGTATGCATGTTCAGCACGGCCTCCTGGAACGTCCACGCTCGCTCCCACCATCTCCCACCGAACAAACTTTGTAGGGAGGGGTGCTCTCCCAAGGTCGCAAACATGAAGGTTCCGTAGATGTCGACACCGTGAAGGCTGGCGTAGCACTCATCACTCATGAGTGAATTGCATATTGCGACAGTGGTGCAGGCTTCCGATGATACCTCGGGTACTAGGCACAAAACCAAAGCGGCTCCTCGATAAATGTCAGACATCTTGGCCAATTCAGCCATTTTAACTGGTAAATTATCCTTCTGCGGAATGCAAAGTGCATCGATCCAGAGAGGGTAATTTGTGTGTTTCGAGAGACGTTCGGCGATTTTCAGTGACTGCTCAGTGACTTCTCTCCCAGAACATTCCTTCCAGACCTTGATCTCGTCCCAGACGTATGAGACCGCGATATACTCAGGCGCTTCATCACCTGGAATGAGCTTGCCGCCAAAGTAGCAAAACCCTGGACGCGCGATGCTGACTTCATCCTCTACAGCCCTGTTTTGTGGAAATACTGCTTGTAAAGTAGAGCGGTCTTGAAGAAAGGCCCACCATGGCTTGTTGGTTTGCGGTTGAGCATCAATTTTGTCGAGCGCGCTTCGGAACGCTCTACAACGTGACACAAACGTCTGGCCGATCTTGACTTGTCCGCAATGGCACCTATCCTCCGCCTTGCAGCTCCAGAAGCTCATCTCAGCGGGAATTAGTCCCTAGTTAATATTTCGGTGGTTAGATGTGAGCTATGATGGTAATGCAGATAGAAAGAATGCCGAAGAGATGGAAAGTTTCTGCTCTGGAGGAGTTGGTAAGAAGAAAAAATTGATCATGGAAGATACTAGTAATATGTGCTCGCAACCAAAGGTCAGCCTGTGTTAGGACATTGGTCGATCACCTTTTTCTTGTTCAAGGGCGTCGAGGGTGGAATAGGTCAGGTGGATATTGCTCAGTTGCAAGCAGCAAGAGTCTTAGACAGCTTTTGGCAATCAACTCCCCCCTTCTTCCCACGCGATTTGTCTGAAGCTGTGAGGCCTGAGGGGCCGCCCGTGAAGCAATTAACAACGACCTGGTCCGAAGTCGCATTCTACCTTACTCTCTCCTTTACTTCCGAGGAATAGTGGGTTAACCTCCTCTCGTCACAGGACCCACACATTGGTTCGGCTACACATTTACAAGTCTATTCGCCCTGAATGTCTCCGAGATGTCATCAGCGAGGCTTGTAATGCAAAGAGGTTCACATATATCCAAGGTAAAGATTTCCCTTCGCCGGGGCATCTTATTCATTTTTATGAAGTCTATTGAGCCTGCAGCCGATACTTTTCGTCGCAAATCTGAGCTCTTCGCAGAATAATAAGATTCAATAAGGCAAGCCGTCCCCTTATTTCCCCGTTTTAGCAAAGGAGGTTTTTCCTGATGAGTCGGTACCCACTTAAAATCGTAAGTCTTTCACGGATAGGCTTCCAGAGTGGCTGTTTCCTTCTATCTGCAAGACCTTAGGCAGTTCCTGTCTAGAGGAGGTGATCAAAGGGGCCAGCAAGAGGGTGTCGAGTTTGCAGTGCTTCCAATGTGGAGGGCCTGGAAAGCGGAGGCTTTTAGCTTGTTCGTCTTGCTTGAAAGCGCAGTATTGTTCACGCGAATGCCAAAAGGCCCTTCGATATAATTACAGTTGTTGTTTCATTCTCACAGCCGACCATACTTACAAGATACTCTACTTTGCCTGTCAAATACTTCGCGTAGTCATGTCTGTACTCTGTACGCCCTCAAGTTGATGAATGAACGAAACAGCCTAATTTGGTATAAATTGCCCAATTAGGAACGGTCATGACATGCAAATGACATGACATCTCCGGGTTTATCAATAAGAATGAATCTTTAAACAAGGTCAGGCACTTATTGTGTTGCAAAGCATATTTGAGAGTTTTCTTGCACCTTAGTATTTCAAGTAGAAATCTTGGTGAGGTGATGGCGACAACTTTACAGAGGGTAAACTAATCTTTAGTTTGGACACTTTCAAATTCGTCCCTCGTACATCCTAGCATAAGGGACATTTAGAAGCGACCGCAACACGGCTTGGAGTTGAGCGCCAGCAAGCTCAAGCCAAAGGTCCTAAACAATTACGCTGAGAGCCTATCATTTGGGCATTTGGAGTTTCGGAGCATATGGTAGAGGATATCGGGCATTGACTGAACCAGGTGATAAGTCGAAGGCAGGGCCTATCCAAACTGGAAAAGCAACAGGGTATCAATATTTGAGCTATTGAAATTTACATGGTAGGAAATGGAAAACAAATATAGGACAGGTCATTTTCTTGCTCTCGTAGACCGTCGAAGACCCGCACTTTCTGCCGAGGTTTCAAGGACATCTTCTCGCTTCCGTTTACCACCCTTGCCACTCTTTTCTTTCGTCTGCTTTTCGCCTTCATCACCCTCACCACTCCCATCTTCTCCTTCTTCCACTTTCTGCGGAGCAGCCTTCGCCTTCCTCGCAGACTTTTTGGGCAGAGCAGCTTTATCTTCCGCTTGGGTATCGTCGTCATTAGCGCTAGCTTTCGATCGCTTAGTGGATCCCTTCTTTGGTCGGCTTTCAGGCTCTTTCCAGCCGCCTCGCTCAGCCAGTTGTCCGATGGCCGTCCAAGCATCCTCTTGCACACGTTGAACGCTGAGCCGGCCTCGAGTCACCAGGTCCATACCTACAAAGTACATATGCAATCGGAGGTAGTCAATTTCGTCATGAAAATATTAGGCAAGAGGGACGGAGCCGAGAAGTAAAGATACGGACTTTTGATAGCCTTGACGCCCTCAGCGCCGATATACGCCCATTCCGAGTCTTCGGGAATACTCGAAGGCTGTGTGTCGGCGATGGTGCGCAGCAGGGACAGCGGGACGAAATTCTTGGCACGGGCGGTGAATGTGAGGTCGACCATGAACCATTTCGGGGCGTCTTGCTTCGTTTTCTGGAGAGTATATCGTGTTACAGTGTCAATGGGGCATGTATGAGGATGCATAGGAGGGGTAGAGACCGCTTCCATTGCCATTGCCACGTACAGGATCAAAGTAGGGATGTGACCTTTGTGATTTCATCAGTCGTGCTATGATAATGGGGGGTGCGTTTCAGCGATATTTGGATAAACTTACGGGTCCCATGCTGTGTCTGTTCAAAACAAACAGTCAGGATATTGGGGTATGATATAGAAACTAGATTTCTAGAAGACTCACAATCTGGGTATGCTTCCTTTGAGACCTTCGATATGAACAACCACATAAGTTAGCAAAATGTGGTTCTCCGGTTTAATTCGAGCCCGCTGCGCGCACCTTTGCGAAGGCGGCAATTCCTACAGGATATATCAGATTATTGAAGTCGCTTTGGCATATGAGGAACGAGACTTTGTACCTGGAGTTTTGCAATTTGAGTGGTAGAATAGCGCCTGAATATCAGGAAGGTAATTAAACAAAAAAACACGGTTAGACTCCATGAGATTGTGAAAATCCGACCTTGTCTCCTTCTTTCATCTCCTTCATCAAATTCCGCGCCTCATAGTTCCTCACGCCTTCCCATGGAGAGGTTCCGACAGACTCGAAGTCATCAACGCTGAACTGCATGCATTCAAATCAGATCGTCAGAATTCGGCAAGGTGGTGGCTTGGGTATTTTTGAAATCTCAAAACCATATATCACGATAAGTGGTTTCAACTTTCAAGTTACACGTTGGCTCAACGACAAATTCTCGAAAGCGCAAGGCTATGCCCCCAAGACTACCCAAGCAAACGCGACGAACGAGGCGCGAACTCACCTTGACGTCCTTTCCTTTGACGACGCGCGAGTCGGGCTCGGCTTTCAGGAGCCAGTATTTCGATTCAGAGGACATGTCGCTGTGTTTCCGTGTGCGAGATACGGTGCTCCAGGCGAGGCTGTGCGTCTGGCAGGCGCGTCTGAGTATCGCGGAAGTGTATGTGCCTATGGTTGGGGGTAAATGGTGCGCATTGATCGTGAACCCAAATCGGGACGACGTTGAGTTGCCGACATCACGTGTAAATAATGATCCCGATGCTAAGAATAGAAAGCCGGAGCGCTCAGGGCGCCGCCGCGGTATGTTCGAGCTGGACTTTCAATGCTTCTCCGCAGGTGTATAGATGTATTTCTGTTCGAGTTAATTCAGGCTTGCTGAAAATAACCCTTTTTTTTCCTTTCCTGGTGGATGATATGGTAGTCATCGCTTCACAGCTTCCCCTTCTGTGCCCAGTTCGAATTTCGGCGTCCTTACATTCCCTCTCATTAGCCTGGGATTTCGACTAGGAGGTATTCAATTGACTGCACGTTCAACTTAACTTTGAGCGATGCGGACGTATCTCTGGTAATCTGTTAGATGGTGATAAGGTACTCCGATAGACATACTGCTCCACGGAATCGTCTGGCACCCACTGCGCGGCAGTTATAGCTCAATTGAAAGGCAAATCTTCTAGGATCTGCAAGCTTTCGTTTGCAATCGGAATTTCCGCTACAACTAGGACAAAACTTACTGCGGACCAGACACTGCGCAGCTATACAATTGGCGCGGGAAGACGAGGATATCCGTGCGCTTATTCTGCGCTGAAAGAGAGATCCAATAATCGCCAAGTAAAAATACCACTTCCAGACTACCCGAGACTTGTTTTCCGGTGAAGAAGGACTCAAGAATGCTGCAGCGCTGCATCAATACACGCGGCTCTGCAGTCATCGTGCACGCTCAATTCTGTGACATGAATCTATGGAATTCTGAGTAGATGTCGGTGGGACATGGAGTGTATTCCGATGCCACACTATACATTGGATTATAATAGAACTAACTCCAGGTTATTTTGATGCATGGACGTTGAAAATTCTCTGTAAAAAAAATCATCTAAGAAGTTCTCCAAGTAGAAATAGACATAGCCTGTTGTTTCTACGCGACTCTGGAGAGTGCACAAAGCTTGACTGGTTTCTTTTGTGAGTCCTGAGCGGGGGACAACGAGGTCGAGGAGGACTTGCCGGGCAGCCGAGGTCGAGGCTGTGCGCTGCGGAATAGAGCATTGCTATAATAGGAAGGCATGTGGACGGATCTCTGGACGTCATCTGGTACGCGCTTTTCCACATAAAAGGCGCCGCGCAGACGACGCCTTCTCATCTTACTCCTCCTCTCACACAATGTCCTCCTTCGCAAACGGAAACGACACCAAGGCCCGCGCCCCGTCGCCCTCAGAAGGCAATGTCGTCGATCATCTTGCCGCGGGAGGTGGGCCATTCAATGCATTGAACGTGTTGCTCAATCTAATGTTTGTTGTTGGGGAAAGTCACAGAGGAGCTCCCTATAGGGCCAAAGAGGGTGCCGCACGCAGACAATGTCATGATCCATGTGCAGCCGTTGAAGCGCAGTGAGATGCAGGTATGCTCTACACTGTCTCTCAGGCCTCGAGTTCGCTCTCATGCGCTGCATTTAGCCGTCTTACGCCCAAGATCTGGGGACTGGAGAAGTCACACACGGAGTATATGGTTCCCTCTTGCAAGGACTAGGCAGCGTCGTCGGGTTCCTCGGTGCATTCCCTTGCTGCCCGTTCCCCAACCCATTCCGCAATGTTCAGCAAGGTACATACCGCAATCTATTGATCGTTGTGAAGTTGAACTAAATCACGGATAGGCTCTGTTGGTCTTGTCTCACGCTTCGGCCAATTCTACAAGTCTGTCGACCCAGGCTTGGTCCAGGTCAACGTCTGCACAGAATCCCTGCGCGTCGTTGACGTCAAGATTCAGATCAGCCCCATTGGCAGGCAAATGGTTATGTACGTCGTGCTCGCATCTTCACCTCCGCGGCCATTTCTCATTGCAATATATTCACAGCACGCGCGACAACGTGAACGTTGAGATGTACGTATTCATAGTGTTCTATTTTTAACGGCGCAACTCACGCGTTCTGAACCTACAGTGACTCTGTTATCTACTTCCAAATTTGTAACCCTTATCGCTCCGCCTTTGGAATCACCGACCTGCGCCAAGCACTTATCGAGCGAGCCCAAACTACCCTCCGACACGTCGTCGGCGCTCGCGCAGTGCAGAGTGTGATCGCAGAGCGCGAGGCCATTGCCTTCGAAATCGCCGAAATCGTAGGCGATGTCGCGGATAAATGGGGTGTCGCCATCGAGGGTATCCTCATCAAGGATATCATCTTCAGTGCCGAGGTGTCCGCCTCGCTCTCATCTGCGGCCCAGCAGAAGAGGATCGGAGAGTCCAAGGTCATCGCCGCGCGCGCCGAAGTCGACTCTGCGCGCCTCATGAGGCAGGCGGCCGATATCCTGGCCTCGCCCGCTGCCATGCAAATCAGGCAGCTCGAAGCTTGTGAGTCAAATTCGCTCATAAATAATGGAGCACCCCGCTGACCTTCGTTTTACAGTGCAACAAATGGCCAAGTCTGCGAACAGCAAGGTCGTCTTCGTGCCGATGCAGCTGCAGAGCGACGTCTCGTCTCAGTTGGCGGGCGGCAGCAAGTCGGGGTACAACGCCATGATCCAGAATGAGGCTGGTGGCAGCGTGCTCGGAGGCGCTTCTCAAGTAGGTGTGCTCAACAGCGTCGCTGAGGTATAAGCCTTCCACTTCCCTTCCCTTTCTCTGTGGCCCGGGTTCCTCTGCTCGGGCTCATACTCCATCCTCTAATTCATCCATCCACCTACCTTTCTCCGACAATACCCATCTGCAGTGTCTGCCTCTGGCTGATACTCATCCTTCTTATTCCCCCCATCTGTAGCTATATACCAATTATTTTTAATTCGCCTTCGTTGGATCCCGACATCCTTCGGCATGCCTTACGTCCTTGTACATGTCATGTTTACGTGCTCTTGCCTTCTGTGAAAATTTTTTCCAGAGTATATATCCCCCTACTGATCTCCCATTGGATTGTATGGAGGAGACAGTTGTATTTTTGATGTGTAGTCTATGTTAGTAACGCCTTTGCCAATGATTATGTGGTGTTTTGCTCAAGTTTTGCTATACTTCCGTCGCGACGGCGCAAAGCTGGTGCGTTTATCACTTGGGTAGCAAGGTATTTATCAAGAGGTTGCGTGACATAAAACTGAGTGAACTGTAATGTGCTGTAAAACACAAACAGCTGGTGACTGGTAAGTACAATCCCAAATGACAGGAAGGGCGAAAGAACAAAATGTGATCCCGTTCATGACACCGGCGTTTCAAAAATAATACATAACACTGCGGCACTGATATACTAATGTAATACTCCAACGTAAATAGGTGTGCACCTATATCCAGCAAAATGAAAGAAAGATGGGGGTATATATCGTATACATATGCAGATTCAGATTCAAGTTTAAATACAATATCCAAAATTAATTTGACGACGATAGCGCGGCCTGCAACACCAGCAGGCTGGCTTTCACATTAGTCGCGACCAGCGCTGCACCAACATCGCCCAGAGTCTTGGACACCGAGGTGCTGTACGCCAGCCCGAGACCGCCGAGGAGGCTCTGCAGCTCGCCGCTTAGAGACTCGACGGCAAGACGCCGCGAGCGGCCAATGAATACGACGAGGGTTTTGTCGAGTTGTGAGCTGGTGGTGGCGACTTCGGTTTTGACAAGGTCGGTGATGCGGTGCAGAGGGGTAGGTGTTGATTCGGTCTTAAAGGTTATGCGGGAGTTTGCGTGTTGGGCGTATCGTTCCCACAGAATGTTGTCGGCGGTGTTGGAGGTGATGCGGGTCTGGGTCGTTTGTTGGCCGTAGTTGGTGTCCGCTGCGGCCATGGTCTGATTAAACAAAATGTAGATTAGCATCGCGAATGTATGGAAGTAGAGAAGATAACTTACGGTATGGATGGGTGGTGGAAGTGGCACATCGTCAATCTTCTTGTCCAAGTCGAAAGATCCTACTTCCGTCGTAAAAATTCTGACAACAGTAGCCGTCACCAAGGAGCGCTCGCACAACTCAACAAGGAATGTCAAAGCCAGCCGATCGTCTGGGCCACCGATGAACGGAAGAAAAATATGCTGAGCGGTTATACCAGTAGAGGTCGTCAAACCGCGATCCACAAATAAAGCGATGTCAGTGGGCGCCTTCGCAAACACGTTGCGGATGAACTCCGAATACACGACAGATCCGGTCTGGTCTTGTACCGCCGTCTTTTGGAAAATGCCGTCGAAGGGGTTCCGCGCGCCGACCTGCTGCTCCGCAATTTCGTCCTCCAGAGCGGAGGCAGCGCCTCTTGCCCATGGCACAATAAGCATGTGCGATTTAGTGCTGGCGACGTGGTCGGCGATGGCCTGTGGGAATTCTGAGGCATTGACCACAGAAAGATTCGCAGAAACGTTGAAGTTGTTCAGCTGCCCGAAAGTTCTGTAGATTGAAACGACGGGGTCATTGTGGATGAGCATCTCCGCTTCTTGGGATCTGAGAACGGCAGAAGTTCGGTTCGTAAGCTCCATAAGGCGAAGAGCCTCAATGGTAATAGGCGTCGACGGAGGTGTCGCAGAGAATGCCTCCAACTCCTTGTTCGTCGTTGGAACGACAGACGGTCGCGAATGGAGAAGATGGGACAACGACATAACTGCTGGAATGGCTTCAATCTTGTCCAGGACGATAGCGAATTTGGTCTTGGATTCGTCGTCGGAAGCGGGTCTCGCGGCCTTGCCATGCTCATCTGCGCCCAGTGCTCTGTCACCGCGATGGTGTATCCGATATTTGGCAGGGTAGAACAACAACACAAGAGGCGTTGTCATGAACGTAAGAATAAGCGCATGCACGACGAACATGGAGAAGGCTTGTGGGGTAAGGATATTCGCCTGGAGTCCAATATTTAAGACGATCAGCTCGACTAGACTGCAAGAAAATGTGAGACGACGAGACGAGGAGTGAAACTGATGATCGCACCCTTTGCAACTCATGAGCGATCCGATGGCACCTGATTCTCTCCAGTTGTAGCCATTGAAGTGAGCAGCAACGCCGCACGCTACAAATTTGGAGGTAAATGCCACCAGGCAAATCAGAACGATATATCCCCAAACTACTCCGGTATCAAGTAAGCCAAGGTTCGTCCTCAATCCAGACAAGGTAAAATACTAAGCGTTGAAAGTCTATCAGTCTCTGGAGGTCATAAAAAGAGGAAGAAGCATACAATAGGAAGGAAGATGATGGTAACCAAATCTTCCAGCTTTTCAACGAAAGAAATTGCGAATCCATTCTCATGAGGTATGAGCAAACCGGCCAAGAACCCCCCTATGAAAGATGTTAGAACGTTTTATGAAGAGAGAACCTTAGATTGCATACCGAAAATAGCATGAACACCGATGATATCCGTGAAGAAAGCCGAGATGAAGACCACAAGGAGAGTGATCGTCATCATGAATGGGGTAGGTGATCCCTGTTCAAGACTTCCTGTCCGCCGACAAAGCCAGTGGAAGGCCCACCGTCCGGGATATAGAAGGATTACAGTATATCCTGCACAAACCAAAAGCACATATAAAGCGGCGAGTCCAGTCGATGCGTTGACGAGGGCTACAGCAAGTGCCAACAAAATCCACCCCACGACGTCATTTCCGATACCAGCAGAGAGGGTAACAAGCCCGACTTCTGTGTCGAGAAGCTTGAGTTCAGTGAGGATCCGGCACAACACTGGGAATGCGGTGATGCCAATGGCCACAGCGACGAACAAAAGAAAGTAACCGAAATTGACGGACTCTGATATGAATTCCCTATAAATTCCCACTCCAAGTGCTGCACCAAGAGCCAAGGGAATCGCAAGGCCTGCGATGGATACTGTCGCTGATGCGACGATGTTTCGCTTCAAGAGCCGAGTGTCGATTTCCAGAGCTACCAGGAAAAGGAAGAGGATCAGCCCAATGTTCGCTGTCGCTGCAAGCACGACGATGCTGTCGGTTGGGAATATGTTTGAAGTGAAGCCCGGAATATGGCCCATCACACTAGGTCCTAGGATAACTCCTCCAATCACTTCGGCGATGACCCGAGGTTGTCGTATGCGAGACAGAAACAATGCCAACAGCTGGGTCAAGCCCACAATGAGTACTTGATGCAAGCGAATCTGTGAGTCTGGATATCGCGTATATTCGAAACCTAGAGCATACCTAATTGAATGATCCATAGTCGGATTGGATTACTGGGGTTGTACTTCGCTGGGTTGTCTCCGGAAATGACGCCGCCCTGTTCTGAAATTAATCCACCACTAGACAGAAGTGAGACATTTGCAGAAGACGAACCTGTTCAGCCGCCGCTCTTGAGAGTAGGTAGACGACGTGGTCGCTGAGCTCGCCCATGGTGGACGATGCGAGGATGCGAGACAGATCAATCGAGCACTCGCCTTATATGTGAGTCCAAATATGCATCCGACCTGGAGCGTCTTGATCGTACGGCGCCAAGACACTGCGCCAAGACAGAAAATGGTATTGAAAGAGAGCCTGAGTGTTTGAACAGGCTCAATCTCCTGAAACTCAATGGAGGGTACTATGTGAAAGGAGATATGAAAACGGCACTCTCACCAGAAATGTTCCATTGGAGACTGGAATTTAGGAAAAACCCTATGCGCACAGATTGGCGATGATATCAAATACTATCTTCATTCACAGATGCAGGGTTACAGCGAAGACTACGACGTAGGCTTGTAGAGAAAGCTGATGCCCATATAACGAAGGTAAGTAGCACAGAAGAGCACATACCAATGGAGCACTGTTCCAAAATTTATTGCGTGCGGGCAATATAGATGGGACACATTTATGATATGTGGCTGGCCTCGACGCTCGTTCATCTGCACTGATTTGAGAGTTACCGTAAAACGGAGATCATATATCCTTTCTATCCTTCATAAAGTTCGAGCGTAATGTCCAGAAGCCACAGCGAAAGGCAGAAGGCTCAAGAATCAGAGCTGCATCCACGACAACCTGTCAAAGACTTCAGAAGACGAAGACGAAGACAAAAATAGTAGGACGCACCACAATGAACACACTCTACAACTGTTCCTACTCTCACTTGGGTTTTTGGCACTCTGCAAATACAAGTAGAACCTTGGTAATTCATGTCCTATTTCGACGTCAAGTTAGGCAAATTTTGAATGCGAGTAACATACCCTGGTCTGAATACAACGGAGACAACAAAGTTTTTCATAACCCGTCTTCTTCCATTTGGCTATGAGGCTGGTGCATGATTGTCAATCGTTGGACGTAATGTACAGAATAGATAAACTTACTTCGCGTCTGCATAGCCCTCTTTCAAGAGCCAGTCGTAGAGTTCCCTGGAAATCGCCTCTCTTTTATAGTACAGTTCGTAGATATATCTTGATCGTGTATGAGAGATGCGCATTATAGGCCACAGAGATTCAGCCTTGCGTTTTCCTTCGTGGGATTCGTTCTCAGCATCCCGCATCTTTTTGGCGTAATCTTCTAAAATCTGCGGACAAAGAATTCAGGAATATGAGTAAAGATACATCCTGGATGCCCACCTCTTCAATGTCTTCATAACCCTCCGGAGGAGCCTTTGTTCTCGTCGTCCTGATTTTTGGCATGGTGGTCCACTGTGAACAGTTTCGCAGCACGAGTTGAATCAATGGCGATGGGTTATGTAATCGACACGCCCGCCACAGTGCCGCACGGCCCTGAGACTGGTTTGACCATTGACCACGACTACGCCTGCTCTCTTTCTTCCTTCACAAGTCCGCGTGTGAGACTGCGGCGACTACCCATGCAACCCCGCGCGAGGTAGTGAACTACGATCTGCAACTTGAACCATGCCACTCTTCGTCCCTATTCTCCGCTTGCTTATGCTCTTTCTGAACGTCTATGATTCGTACAAAACTTTAAAAGCTCCGCCCCCATCTTCTCGAAATGCCGGTCGTCCGAGCGTCCGAGCTCTTACCCAGAGGAAACGCGACATGAAGGGATGCCTAGCTGTATGGATCGTATGGGTTCGTCGTCCCCTTCTTTTCAACGAAACAGAAGTGTTTATATATTTCTGAACTGCCACAGGTTTCCCTATCAATGTATGAACGTATGCTAGAAAGCATCGTCTGCCTCCTAATACCATTTTACGATGAATTCAAAGCAATGGCTCTCTTCTTCCTAATTCTTACACGTGCACGAGTATGTTGTTCCTCTGTGTTGTTTCGCCGTCAATTCAATTTTCCTGATTGTTTTAGGGAGCAGAACCTATCTATCTGCATTTGATACGCCCTCTTATCAAACCATATACCGGCACTCTTGATGCAATACTCGAGTTGATACTCATGATTGGGGATTTCATCTTTGCTGTCTCGATGGCTCCTGTTCACCTTGGGATGGAGTGGTGGCACAAGCGCTTCAGCAATAAATACGACGACTTCGAGACAGCGCAGGACAGCACCACCACATCATCGGATTCTTCAGATGATGTTAACATATCTGATCTTCCAACATCCTTTGTGGCCTCTTCTGCTGCTATTCGAGCAGCAATCACATCTCCCGGACCCTCTCACGAGGACCAAGAGGCGCATCCGAGTCGAAGATCAACTGAGGATACCACGATACCGAAGCCTACCACAGATACCTCTAGCACGAGCCGCAAGTCGACCAGGGAGAAAGCATCTGCAGACGCCCAAAGCCGTCGCCCATCCGAAAGTGCCACCTTGCGTGGCAAGGCCCCAGCGCCAGATACTACGAATATGGAACCTAACTTCTTCGAACCATCGCGCCGCCGCTCAGGATCGCCCTCACGGAAGAGCAGTTCATCGTCCGATACTCGCCAGCACCAAATTTGGTATCCGCCTAGGCATTCATCCTCGGATGAGGATTTCCTGCAAACTCTTGCCCAGCAACAGCGACAGCTAGATGAGTGGCGAGAATACCCTCCATTCCCTTCAGCATATCCCCCTACGCCACTGGCGGTCACATCTCGACTAGTAGCGGCATCAGTGACCACGTTTCCTCCAATAGAAGAAGATTCGCCTCGGCAGGATTTTCGTCAGTCGCTCCTGCCGCCGCGTGAGCCCTTGAATCCCAGCCCTGCGCAGGACTCGAGCGACAAAATGACTTCTATATATGGGAATTCACCACCAATTGGCGTTGTGAGCGATACCAGTGATGATTACGAAGATGAAGACGAATTTAATATCACGCTTCGAACACCCCTTCCGGCTATGGGGTCGCTGAGATCTCAAATTCAGCCCCGGCGGCTCGTGTCGATCATATCAGCTTCCTCGGCTGCTAGTGTGCCCAGCAGGGCGTCGGCGCTAACGACGTCCGATAACGGATCACCTTTACGAACGACCGAAGGTGCCTCAGATTCATCTCTGTCGTCGCGTCCAGCCGAATCTGTCTCCATCATTGGCAAGAAACGCTCATACCCTCGTAATGACTCACAAGTTGTTGCCAATCGTGTGCGACATATTGAAGATGTTGAGTCTCGGGAAACTTCTGAGGATGATCTGCTTCCCGTAACACTGCCTCTGAGCATCCAGAACAAGAAAACTTCGAAATCCGCCATTTCGCATCGTGCGATAGCGACTAGCAGCAGCGACAGCCCAAACGAGAATATTGAGCCCGTACACTCTGTCGCCGAAGATGCTGTCATCGAGGAGACTCAACAGGCAGTACCTCCGGAGGAAAAGAGGCGCAAGGTCGTACGATCTAATACTGCGAAGCTTCCTGCCAATCCAACCGCGCGTCCGGCAAGGCCGCGGGTTACAAAACATTCGACGTCGCAGGTACTGAAAGGGAAGTTTCTGGAGGTTCCTACGGCCCCCAAACGACCATCTACACGCGTACGCCCAGTTGCGGCAATGAGTACATCTCAGCGTCAAGAAAGCGATGATACTTTGTCTCGCTCATCAGCATCAACTGGAGACGAAGACGAGCCGCGCTCATTGGTTTCCCTGAAACTTGGTAATAGAAACGTGGCTTGGAGAAGAACATGACATTGGGCTGCTCTTCAACTCTCATCCCGCATTACATATTCCATCCTCCGCATTTGCATGACTAAATGAATATCTTGATTCCCCGCATCATACATTCTCACACCCTACTTATCATACGCATTATCAGTTACATTCTCCGTCTTTGGAAGTCTCGTCTTTCGCAATTTCGTCGAACTCCCTTCACGAAGAGATCCTTATATATCGGAGGGTGTATTTATGTATCTATGAGAAGAGATTATGACAATGAACATGAGGCACTATCTCGACTATAATGTCAACAGGTGTGCTATGAGTCGAAAGGACCGACCCTTGGAAAGTTGCCCGCCACGTTTCCTCGCAACTTTTTTTGTTGAAACTGTTGTCGATAAAATGTTAAAGTCGAATGGACACATTTTGACTCGGTCGCGTATACATGCATCGCACAACGCTCTACTGGCAAACTCGGACCCGACAGAAATACAAGCCGATTAAAAGTTGATTAAAAGCCAACATGAAAATCCTGGGAATAAAACGGCATTGCCCGCGGACCCACAAAGCTAGAAATGGTGTGCATTCGTAATACTTTATTTCCTATTATAGAACACTTGAAGTACTGAATACCCGAAGGCTATTCGATGCTGGTATCCTCGCTGCGTGGAAAAATCTAACAGACGTTTATCTGGAGATTTATTGGACCCTGCCGGAACTTATCTTGTGCGCCCATGGTTCGTGGCGTGTGGCCACCTATGCGTGCTCAAAATAGGGTCTGATGCAGTTAGAAGATGACATGACTATCAACTATCAACTTGCCAACGCGCCTTACTGTACATAGATACGTAGCTCTTTCTGTTGTCTTAGAATACATATACATACCTCCGGTCTCGACGATGACTCCCCACGAAACAGGTATGATTGGTCGATGAATCAGTTGAGATTGATAGATTGATTGGTATGCTTGTAAGTTATGTGGTCGAAAAGCTCACTGTCATTGTGAACCTGGATCGCAGTCATATCCAGTCATAGATTAAGTGACTCAGACAGGAAGTGATGATTCTTATCACATTTAAGATGTTAGAGATGTTCTGTGCAATAATAAATCCCAGGATTCTTTCACTTTGGCTATCATGACGCGATTAAGTGCAGTCAAACGTCCAATATATCGAACACGTCACAAAAAACTGAAGCACCTAGAAGCAAAGGTACGAAGACAGTCACCCTCTCAATGATGTCTATTCTGCTCACGAGTGCAAATCAGAGCACAATGCACGGATTTGAATATCGAATAGGAACAAGACCAGATGAAACTGGACCCTCGGTCTCAGGATCTGATCAATATCGATATTCCGGAAGAGCATACTACAGTATATTGACTTTGAATAGCGAACAAACACTGTCAAACAGTCACTACCTCGAAGTTACCCAAGATAATTATCATCTCATCTTTTTCGACACAGATATCGAAGGAGCTCAAGGTCTATCCGAAACGACACACTGTCAAGATGGTGTAAGGATACGTCCGTCTGGAATGCGTTCAACGTGTTCGCCAGATAGGTGGCCAAAGACGAGATGGACCACCTTTCCTCCGCTAATACAACAGCCTCAAATATGCCGAACGATAGATATGCACAGCATGCAGCTTGACAATTTTCAACATTCATCGCAGCATAGCCTTTCTTCAAGCAGTAATTATCATTCAGGCACTGATTATCTCCAACCTGGGGAAATTATGTGCTATAGTAACCAGGACCTGGCTAATCTTGGAAATCTTTTCTGCTTGCCCGGATCTCCTTTGCTACTTAACTTTGATCCATCCTTGTCACTCACATCAGACTGGGATTCTTCTGAATCTGAAATATACGAGGGACTCGGACTTTCTCTCAATGATACTATGCTGCATCTTTCGCAATACTCTCGAAACATATGAGGCAGGGCAACATGTAGGATATGATAAATGTTCGGGACTCTATCTCTAGGACAATGGTACTCTTAAATTATTATTCCTGACTCTTTACCCCCTCTATACCAGACTTTTTTGTCCTTCTCACATTTCCTTCGGAGATAACGGATTTTCTTCTTTCTTATACACATGTCATGATGAAGACATTATATAATAGCTATGTATGTGGCGTACCCCAGCTGCACAAAGCATTCATCCATAATAGTCGCACACGAAGCCAATTTAAGAAGTACCCGCACCCTTCGGTCTCGGAAGCCTACTAACCAGTGGGGACTGTAATTCAGGAGTCGATAGGTAAAGGAACTGTAGCATCAAAATGAAAGAGCCTCCGTCCATAGACCGCAGGTCGGACTTTCGCTTTAATAACCGCATGTACGTTTGTGACACGAGCGCTTATCATTCGAACGAAGTCATTTTGATCCGGTGCTGAGATAGCGTTTCATTCATTTAAACATACTGGCATCAGTCATGACGTTAAGTGTTATATAAAGATGCATGTCTGCATGAGATGCGTGCAGGGAAGCTAGGATACCATGGATTCCCCAGTGTACGTTAGGGCCTGTTGATCTCGAGCTTAATCCTTGCCTTTGAAGATGAAAATAGGCCGGAAGATTTCCGAGGTTTTTTCGAGCTTCCTGCGGCGTCGGTTATCATTTTTACGTCTTGCTGCGGACTATAATCTCAGGGTTCACGGCTTTCAAACGGAAAATCAAACCTTGGCATGACCACGCAACGATCGCAGCTTTTCAACAATTTAGAATTGTACAGATCGGCAGCTCGTCAAACAACCAGGTTTAACTTTAAAGACAAAGGAAGCTTTTAAAGTGTTCGACAGCGTGCGTGGAACTCGACGATAGACAATGGTGGTTTGGCCTGGGGCTAAATGGTCTTTCGTAGAGATATGTAGGGGAACTTGCGGATTTATCTAAGGAGATAAGTAGGTATTAACTTCGGATCATGGGGGCATGCCACCAGCGCTTTCGAAGGTTCATGGTTTCTAAAAAAATGAGGAGGACATGTGTTTGCAAAATTCGAGCAGATATCGAAGCTGATATTTGCGCGCAACTATCTGTTAGTCTTTGTACACACGCATGCCGAAAGGATCGTTTGATTCATCACTATATTTTTAACTGGCCTGTAGGCAGTGTGATTTCCGATTGTCCGAGTCGTCATACTACTAATAGTAGATGTGACAAGTTGAGGTTCGGGAGGAAGCAGCTATTATCGAAAATGAGGCATAAAAAGGCTTGAGGTTTCTGTGCGTACTCTATTGATTCATGGGAACAGCAAGGAATTGCAAAAACACATCTTTGAGGTGAGTATATACAAGTAACTTGTAGGCGCCACATTTTCGAAGCTTGTGAATTTACTTGTCAAAAATGGATGATCTCTGTCACGTTGTGTGACACCAAAGACTGCACTCAACCGACAATGGTTCTCCTCGTTTTCACTTTTTTTTTTCTTCAGCTCCGAAGCAATCTCGTGACTATGGCATACTTGATGAACCTGCTTATCATGCGTCTATTCGTGTGCATGTTTACACCGCAAATCTAGATGAAATCCTAAACAAACTGGCAGGTGGGAGCAACTCGAATTGTTATGTTCATCACCACGACGCTGCTGAACCTTTCGTACCTTCTGAACGGCATAGTACATTGCCTATTCCTGACAAATCGTGATGTCATGGTCTCCGACAGAAGCTGAAATAACCAATTTGCGATCGAGAGATCATGGCAACGATCGAGTAACGACAACTTGGGACATGAAGTCCTCGAACAGTTTCTGCGCTGCTTCTCTGTGGGCACTGGGTACCGTCTGAACTTTGTGGTTATTTGAATCCAAACGGTGTGTCGAAGAGGCTATGGAAGCCTTGAGGCCGATGTTTCCTGAACAGGACAAACGTTCTAGCTTATAATCGTATAACTGAGAGACGAAAG
Organism: Pholiota conissans; assembly: GCA_015484465.1. Classification (NCBI taxonomy): domain Eukaryota; kingdom Fungi; phylum Basidiomycota; class Agaricomycetes; order Agaricales; family Strophariaceae; genus Pholiota; species Pholiota conissans. Next base: position 150,952 of record MU155199.1, read on the forward strand.
GGATCATACCCACTTCGCTCAATCCCCCATCCTTCAATCGCAACTATGTCGCCCAAGAAAACTGCAACCATCACGAGGCATCTCCACAAGCGACTACAACGTTTTCCGAAGGAGGTAAATATCGTCAGTGTCTCGTACAATTGACGTTGGCATTGACGTCCATCGAAGGGATTTGTTCACAGTATACCCCGCGTACGACCGACGCGTGTGTCAGCAGAAGTAGCCCTTAGGGAGACACTATCCCATGATTTCGAAAGCAACTTGGCACTAGAAGTAGACACAACGACGGACTCCGGATATGGATGCGGAGAACGAAGTGCCGTGAACTTGGGAGAGCTCGCTGGCCGTTATCCAGACGTGCTTCCCACCCAGGAACTATCCGGCGCCGACCCTACTCCGATTCAGCTAGATTCTGATCAGAACGCGCAATGCGAGGACTACCGCACCTTCAACAACGTTCAGACGGCGCAGCCGTCTTTGCAACCGTATGCACTCCCATACGAGGGTTCCGATCTCGTGCACCTATCCACCGGCTGGGCTGGAGAAGAGTTCAATGGGGATCCTTCTCACATTCCGTATGGAAGGACTCATGGCCGCGCATCGGGGGTCCAAAACCACTTTGCCAACCAGGCTGGTCAAGGTAATGATCCTCAGACTGGACACTCGATTTCTGGAACACCAGCTCTGCAATTTGGCCTCGAAGAATTCGTTAGAGCCACAAGGGCTTCTGAAATGTGGCCTTGCCAATGGCCTTCCCAAGGGCCCGCATCTGTGGGTTCCGTATCAGCTGCTCCCAGGGAGACCCAAATTACGAACCTCCATGGACCCTTCGTTCAGGTCGCTTGGGTTCCAAATGGAATTCCCGCCATGGAATCATCGAACGGGTATCCTGAAGGTATACAATTCAGCAGTGGAGGCGTATCGTCTTATCAAGAGCCAGGACGCAACGTTTGGCCTAGTGGGAATGCCGACTAGTTGTGGCATATTATGGTATCTATTCTATTTCCTTCGCTTGCCATTGATTAGCTGCTGTCACTGTAATTCAAATCACCTTTCGTTTCGTATCCCAGCCTTGACGTGTTTGATACATGCATTCGTTTATTCTTTTTTCAACTATGGCGCTATTTTATTATTCTTTCGTATGCAATGTACCCCTTGAAATCGGCCTTAGAACATAAAGTTAGAATACAATACTTGTTCTCGGTGCACACTTGAGCATGTGGCCTCTAAGTTTTTGATTTGCCGACTGGTCGTAATCGCGAGTCTCTTCTCTCAGCTCTTCCGCCGCTGACTCATTACAATATGACCGCCAGTTGACGAGAGCCCAGCGGCGCTGTTACTTAATTCCAACTTTATGGCCCTGTCGTCCAAGCGTTAATTATTCTGCATCACGAGAAAAATAAAAGGTCTAAGTGGGACGTCGCTTCAAGATCTGATAATCCAAAAAGTAGTGAAAAATGAAAAGATTTCATAGGCTGCAGCAAGTAAGTACTATTCTCTTTCGGGAAGTGCAACTTTTTTGTAATTTGGCTCTCCTGCATTCAGTCTTCGGTATATCCCTCCAAAATTCTCAATATATTTTGGTATATGTTATTTACATGCTCTCTGAATTTCTTATATTTTACAGATTTTCTCTGCCTCTGTCGGGGCATGCCCGAGAAATAAATCAAAATTTCAAGAAGTGCAAATGTTAAGTTACGGAAGAGTCACATCAGAGATTGAAGCTCCGCCGATAGCCGAGTGATGCCATGATGCCGCCGTTTAGCCGTCTACTATATCCGACCAGGTAACGGGTCACACACCGTAACGGGTCGAATGCAGATTTCTCCACAAGTTCTGAAGCATTTCACTCAAATCTTTTTGTGTTGCGTAGAGCATATATAGTACAATGATACTGTGACATTTATAAATTCAAAAATTGGAAGATTCTATCAAAAAATACGACCTAAGACGAATTTCTTTTGAAAATACTGACCTGCAGCCACCAAATATGAGGCCTGCTGATATAATTACAGACAAC
>MU155200.1:0-19963 GCA_015484465.1 Pholiota conissans
TGCCGCGTGATCAGCTGACTTATCTTATCTTCATTGATTCATGGGACTTAGAGAAATTTCAATAGAAATTAAATTAAATTGCCAACAAAACAGTAGGACAAGGTAAATTAAAAAGCAGAGTGCAGAGGGTAGGATGATAAACAAGGAACATATGAAGCAGAAAGCAGGAAGCAGGAAGCAGGAAGCAGAAAGTAGGATGTAGGATGTAGAAATACGAACAAATAAACAAAGAATTGATGGATTTAGAAATCAGGACTTGCCAAATCGGCGGAACCAGAACCGGAATGCACGTTTTTTAAGAAAACTGGAATATTTGATGAAAAATAAACTCATAGTACACGAATAGTCCCTACGTATGCTATTCTGCTATACGTATATGTAATAGAACGTGGCGCCTCAACCCCACTCAACCTTCGCGGCCGCCTCTGTCATCGTCAAATGAAAACGATTAATTTAACCCGTCCTATTCGCTTTGCCCTCGCCGTATTTCGTTTCGAGTCAAGTTAATTATTTATCCGGCAGCACAAAACTAGCTCTAGCAGCATCAAGCAATGCAGACTCGAACCATGGAGAAATAGTAAGATACGATAGACATACAGATAATGAGATAGTAGCAATAGCCTAGCATTCCTATATATGTTTATCCGTCTAATATCTAGTAACCCATCCTGGCCACCATGCGCACATAGCCGTAAGTAACAGCCCGAGAACCATGTATGTATGATCCCCCATCCGTACCCACAAACCTAATCAATCGCACACACAAACGACATACGTCGCAGACATACACGCACACGTAACGCGTATCCAAGAAAAGAAATCCCAATCCCCGCATCCCACCACACGACATAATGCAAAACATAACGCAAACGCCAGCTGCCAATAGCAATACAAGCGCGTAAACACCAACCATCCTCCTCACGCGGCCCTCATGCGCAGCGCACCTACACACCTACCATCCGCGCATGCGCATTACCCCAAAGATGTAAAGCACACCTAAGCAGATGCCGTCGTCGTCTTCTTCCCCACCCCCAAAACATGCTCTCCCTCCGGCACAACATCAAACCCACCCTGTCCCAAATCAGCAGGCAACACCGCCGTCTCATCCGCGCCCAAACTCGCAATGCTCGCTGACAACAACGCCGCGCGTTCACCGCCCTCTTCCTCGTCCGCTTCGAGCGCGATAGGCGAGGGCGCAGGGGCGTTGTGCGGGCCTGGGAGGAATTTGGGGATGGAGACAAGATTGTTGAAGAGGAACTATTGTGGTGGTATGATTGAATGGCGTATGGCGTATGGTAATAGGTAACGTCAGTCGGACGAGGGCGGTAAGATGGGTTGGATGGAATGGGAGAAGGTGCATGTGGATTTTGTGACAATGTCAAGTCAGTTATGTTTTCAGGGGCGGGAAAGAATAATATAATGTATTCACCGTGCCGTATCTTCAGAAAATGTCATGGACCAAGACCGGGTGGACAGAGAGAACAGAAGGCGTCAGCATGGAAAAGTCAAATTCATCACCGAAACGGAAGAAAAAGATTTCAAGGAAAGAAGGAAGGAAGGAGAAACGCGTGCCTAGCCGCCAGTGTCATTCGACCAGACGTGACAAGGAAGCAAGCAGCACGAAAGAAGAAAACAAGGTATACAAAACACTCACACAAGCAGCGCAAAGCCCAACACCTGCAACAAACTGATCGGGAACACAATCTTCTCCCACCCAAGTCCGAGACTGATGATCCAAATCGACAGCGTCCTGCACGTATCCGTCAGTGACCGTGCCGTCGCGCTGACATGGCGCGTCACGCTCAGTCCAAAGAAGTTGAATAGCGAGATGCTGACGCAGATCGCGAGTCCGGAATAGAGCACGGCGGGGGTCGTGATCATCTGCGTCCAGCCGCGCGGGAGGTCGAAGAAAGGTGTCAAGGCGGAGACGCTTGGGAGCGCGAGGATGGGGACGAAGAGGAGGATGGAGAGGGTACCGAAGAGGCCTTCATAGCCGACGGCGACAAGGGGGGAGACGGAGTAGCGGCCTGGATAGATGGGTAGGTAAAGAGTTCAGCCTGGAATGAGAAGCGCGCTGCGGAACATAAAGTCAACGCACTCATGATCTTTTCTGCGTATGCAAACGTATGAGCGTGCGATCGCGTGGGTGCGACAGGAGATGAGAAATGGACGAACCTTCGACGACAAATTGCGTGGCAGTGCTTGAATAGGGTTTATGATTTGCATGGAAGAGAAGAGGCATCGTGGTACTTACAACACTTGCGCAAACAGAACGAAGAATATGCCTATGAAAGGACAGGTTGGGACTGAGACTGGCGAGATGCCGGACAGAGAACTTACCGACGAGAACCTTGGTGACTTCGGGTTCCTCTGCGAGGGTGGCATTAGGATCATTGTAGAGGCCTAGAGCGCGAGCAAGGTTGTGAACGACAGATTCCTTGACAGTATCCTTAATGAGAGAGCCGCTATAGCCTACAAGGCCGACGCCTGATATGACAATAATAAGGGAAATCCATCTGGAGAAGGACGAGTTATTTTGGGAGAATGAAAAGGAAGAGGTTTGAAATTGACGGACTGATAAAGCCAGAGACGGCGTCGGAGAAATATAACGCTAAATACACCGACAAATAGGACGAGGGCGCCTCGGGTCATTTGATAAATGGAGACGGGGGTGTATAGAAGGCCGACATTCATTAACTAGAAAGGGAACTGCATTGAGTGGATAGGTTTCGGAGCTGAAGAAGACGACGAACGGTAGTGGCAGTGAGATCGCAAGCAGCCGGGATCCATAGCAAGAGGGCCTTCCATCCGGAGAGGGCCTGGGGAGCGAGTTTGTTGGGGACCGCGTCGTCGGCGTCTGGCTGGAGCTGGAGAGACTGATGCCTGGAACGGAGCCACGTGTATATGACGGGGAGGAAACCTGGATGAAGAAGCACATGGTGAGATAGATGTGAATGAGAGGATGATAGTGATGTGACTGACAGAGCATTTCTCCGACTAGGACGGCGGGGAGTTAGGATTAGCAGACATCAGAGGGAGAGAGGACGCACCGAACATCTGGAGTGTCTGCCAGACAGGCTGCTCGTAGAGGACATGGGTGGCGGGGTTAGGGTCTGAGCAGTTCTCGACACATTGCATGTCCTGTGGAGACGTGAGCTGAAGGGCAGGGGACGAGACATGGATGATGATGTACCTGCCATTTGGACCAAAGAGAGTTGCTAGATCCCTGTGATATGGTAAGCGGAGAAGCGAGAAAATAGCAGGAACACATACGGTGAGGATCATCCCCGCCAGGAGGAAGGGCACATAGAGGGAGGAGGGCATGGTGGATGTGGGAAGAGGAGGGGGTGTGACGTGACCGGGGATATACAATATATCTGTTCCCAGGAAGAAGGACGACTATTAGCGAGATCTGGTTCTGACGTCCAAGGCTTTTTATGCAGATGGCAGATCGACAACCGCCATCCCTGCCCATCCCCCATCCATGGTCCACCTCGTCCTCTCCTCCACCAAAGGTCTGTCCTTGTCCCCTCTGTCTTCTCCCCCACTGACCGCCCCCAGGCAACCAGGGCCAGCGCTACTTTCCCTACCACGGCTACCTTGGCCTCACCCCCATCCGCATCGACGGTGGTATGTCCCTCTCTCTACCCGCGCGTCCTCATACTCATTCTTGCAGTCGTCCGTACCCGGCTTGATGCCGACCAGAAGGGTCTACCGGCCAAGGCGATCACGATCAGCGTGCGCTGCTACGAGTCGCGCATTGGCCGCGTCAACGCCCTGCACTCTAACCTACTCTTCGACCACACCCACACCCTCTGGGCAAAGCAGGACAATGTCGACTACGAGCCCATCGCCAACCTAGAGTTTCCCTTCCGCTTCAATCTCCCCGCACGCATCCCCGGCTTCTCCACCGCCGTCTTCGTAGACTACCGTTGCCTCTGGCGTATCGAGGCTGGTATGTGCCGCCCCATACTACATTGGACTGCCTGCTGACCCATTCCCAGTCCTGCACCACGCCCCCATCGTCGGCGTAGGCTCGCGCCAAATACGCCACTTTGACCTCCCGCTCGTGCGCTACGATCTCCCGCCGTTTCCACGCACCGTCTCGCCGCCATTCCCCCTGCTCGACCAGGAGACCTCCAAGCGCGGCGCGCTCCGCATGCGCTACTCTGTCAACGTCCCAAAAGTGCCCATCGGGCCCCTCGATCTCATCTCCATCCCCATCCACCTCCAGCCTTTCGACCAGAGCGTGTCCATCCGGAGCGCGAGCGTCATAGTCGAACGTCGCATCATTCTCCACGACATCCCCCCCACCCCGGCCGCCACTAGCGCCCTGCCCCAACCGCCAAGCGAGACCGATCTCACTAGCGCTACCACTCCAACCGCCGACGAGACCTATCAAGAACTAGCCTCCGAGCCCGCTTCTTCCTCGTCCACTCTCTCGCTCGGCTCCTCGGTTCCCACTATAACCCCCAATTCCATCTTCCCCTCAACCCCTTCCCTCGCCTCATCAACGACGCCCCTGATAGCCCCTCCCCCTCCACCACCCCCCCTCCCCTCAGCAAAGGTAATCGTCAATCCCATAGCGGGCGCAGAATCCTCCGGGAGCTTTTCCCGGGACTCCCGCGGCATGTGGAGCAAAACCCTCACTCTCCAATGGCCTGCCCCAAAATCCCATAGTCGCTGGGCGATCGGAGAAACCATTTCTTCTGAGCTCGTTTCTGTAAAGTACTTTGTCCGCGCCAAGGTATGTCTGTTCCGTTTCAGTCTCGTAATGTTTTTATTCACCCCGCACAGATCATCGTCACCTCAGCTGCGGGTACAGAAACTGTCGATCTTGCCGACGAAGAACTGCTCATCGTGTCGACCAACGAGGCGGAGCGGCAGCTTGCGCTCGCGAAATACAACGAGATGCAAGACGGGGCCGACTCCGCCAGCGCCACCGCATCGCGCTCAAAATCAAAATCGCCACGTCGCTCGCGGCCGGCGGAGGCTTCTGTGTCGTCGCGCAGCGCTGGAACTATTCCGCCGTCGCCGTCGCTAGTGCAAACGTCAAGTAGCTCGAATTCGTCCACGCAACCGAGTGCTGCGCCCTCGTCATACCCGCGCCCTAAAGCGAGCAGTTCGCGAAGACCGCATACAAGCGCAGGCCCGCGCGACCGTCCCATCAACTTTGCCGGCGGCGCGTATGTGCGCACGAGGGACGAGAGCCTGCCTTCGTCGCAGGCAGGACCAAGTGGTGCGAGTGGGACGACATCGGACGGCGCGAGCGGCAGCGGGAAGCGCCGCTCCGACCTTGTAGGCGGGCGCGTGCAGGGGAGGCCGGACACGAGCCATTCCACGTCGACCACGTCGTCGTCGACGAGAGGCGCGAGTTTGGTGAGTGGGCGGAACAGCGCGAGTTTCTGGTCGACGGTGCATTCGAATGGGGTGCAGCCTCACTCTCTTACGCGCCGGAAGGATGGGAAGGACAAGGACGCGAAGGGGGGTGCGTCGGGCGGGAGCGTGCGTGGGGGCGGGAGTACGAGCGCGAGCAGCACCTCAGGCAGCGTGTCGAGCGCTTCGAGTCGAAGTCGTGGTCCGCGTGGCGCGAGTAGTGCGAAAGAGGAGCGTTGGGGAGGAGGAGACTCGTCCTCGTCGGCAGCGGAGGCGGACATGTCGGACCATATGCGCGAGTGGGAGGCAGAGCTGGCGAGGATTGAGGTGAGGAGTCGGCGGTCGAGTGATTTGGTGGGATTTGCGGGGAAGAAGGCGCGTGTTGCTGGAGGCGCGTCGTCGTCGAGGATGGCTATCCCTGTGCCGGTGCCTGCGTCGCCTGTTGCGGTGGGTACGGGGGATGTGTAGGTGTTTGGGGATGTGTTTTTTTCGTTCTTTCGTTTCATTCATTCTATCTATTTCTTTCTCCGCCTTAGAGTTGTATTTATCGCGCCCTGCTTGCGCTTTCCGCTTTCCTCTCCATCCCTCCATATTCTTCCATACCGAACACATCTCTCCGTATTCTCTTTGCCTTTGCTCGCTCCATCATCATCCAATCGATTTGCATACAAAACTCATACGAATTGCCGTCGTCGCATTTCTCACTCATCTCCATCGCTGTCTTGTTTGTTTGTTTGTTACTTTGCTACCCCATCCAGTTACTATTATACTTGTACTTACCACCCACCAATATCACCACACACCCGAGGAGTTGTTGTAACTTGATTTATATACTACTACTTTACTAGATAGTTATTTTTGGTTATTCTAACCAAGCATATGGCGTTTACGCCAGTCTTCGAACTGTGTGTCTAGACCTTGCATCTCCGATTGATTTCTTTTATTGGGTATGTCAATGCTTCTTCGAAAAACTGGCATAGAAAGGAAAAGGAGAAACTGAGGCGAAATAAGAACGGCGTGCGGTGCTGTGCTGCGCAGCCTCTCAAATACCAAGTTCTTCTGGGCTCGGGTGGACGGGACGCCGCGTCCTTCTTCTCTAAATTCTTCTCCCCCTTCCTTCTTCTGCATTTAACAAGAGGGATTCTTTGCTATGCATACGCGTATTTTTGTAGATGTGTATATAGATATAGGCGGCTTCGAATTCTTATTATGCACTGTCGCCAAGCCTCGAAGGTTGTTTCCTCATTTCATTCGTGGGGAGGTGGGCGCGCGCTGGAATTGCGGGCGAATTTCGTTATGTGGTTCTTTTTCTCTGGGGTGGGGTTCTTCCGTGTATTAGTTAAGATGAATGATAAATCGATGCGAAGGCGAGGACAAATGAGAGGAACGAGAAAGGCGAGCGCCGAGCAGGCAGGTGACCGTGACAAGCGATGGACCAATGACCGTGCGTTCGTTACGCGTCATTCAATTGGAATTTAGAATTGGGTCTGACTTGGACACTGCTGCTCGACTACTCCATCCCACATCCACATCGCACTTTGCACGCGATTCAGACCACAGAATTCAAAACAATGTCAGCACAATTTCCATGGCTCAAATTCTCCGCGTTCTCGCTTGGCTGTACGTCGCACCTTCAAGTTCCCCCCACCCACTCTTCTCCCTCCATGCATGTGTAGTTTTTGCAAATAACTAACGCCTTCTTTTCGCTTTCGTTCTCTTTTTCATTTTCATTTGCACGCCTTCCTTTTCCTTCGTCTTATCCGGCTCTGCCTTTTGCGTGCTGTGATATCCGGAACACCCACCTCCCCACCCCATGCATGCGTCTCGAAACGCCCACACGCGATCCACCGCACACAATGGTGCCGGCGCACACTTTTGGACCGTCACCCAACAATGCGCATCTGGCCACGCGTTCGAAAACGCATCGTCTCACCCATCCCGCGATTCTTGGGACCATACCCATTCGCCAACTCCGACTCGGCGCATACACGTCCATTCACGCGTGATGTCACTACTTCAAAACGAACCCCGGGCAAATTTATATACTTATGCATCGTATGCCGCATACATAACTCGTACTTGTGACGCCTCGCGTTGCTACTCGTAGTAATGGGAATAGGGTATGGGCTTATGAAAGGTGCGTCGTTCGCGGACGGTGGTGTGCAGTGGATGTTCTTGGAGTGGTTGGCTCTGGGGGAGATGGTTTACGATTTCATATGCGGCGTTGCGCTAGGCCAGGTTAGCTTTGTGGAACCACTGGCTTAGTGTTAATGAGGGCCTAGATGTGTAACCTTTGGACACTAGCGCGCACGCGTTTATGCTCGAGGCGTCTTATCGTATCGCCATGCCTTTGAATTTGTATTGTGGTTTCATTGCTAGTTTCAATCTTACTGACTTGGGTTCGTTCTAGCTACGACGCCGACCGAAGAGCAGCTGTATAATGTATGTCCTGTCAATCTCTTCTCCTTTTCGTTCTGGCCTTTTCATTTTCATTCTTCAATTTCGTAAGCTTTCTTCTTTGACCTTGGCTGGTCGTCCGCGTTTCTTATTTCCAGGTTCTCTGGCTATCTTACTATCTCTTCTGGCGCAATGGAAGCAAATGTGCACAGGATGTGTAATAAGCCTTCGTACACACGGCGGCCGCCGTCTGCGTTTTCTGGGTGCACACCAATAATGCGTATCACTTGCAGTGACTGCGCAAACCACCTGCGTGATTATTCGCCGACCCCGTTGACGTCGGCGAATCTGTGCGCGTATGCAGAGAGGGCGTGACGGGGTGGACGTGCGCGCAATTCGAAGCCGCACGGACGATCCCCCCACATGTATGCAGCTGCGGAGTAGGTGGCGGCTTCCTGTTCCCCGTACATCGATGCCCAGATACACCCGTTCAAGGTGTACGGCTCGCACGCACGGAGCGCGTGCAGAGCGAGCGAAGCTCCAGAGCTTGAGTAGGACGTCATAGGCGTGTCTTCTTTATCACCTTCATGTTCTCACTTCCCTGCCTTCCTGCGTATGCATTAATGCTTCTGCTTCCGAGCGCAGGTTATTTATTGTTTATGCTTTTTCGTTTCGTTCTTTCATCTCTTCTCTTCGTCTCCGCTTTGGGGGATTTTTTTTTCTTGGCTGCCTCCTATCCTGCATGCTTCGCCGGAAGGCATGTCTATATGTGGACGTTCATCGCGCTGCTGCATGGAGGGCTCTTTGGCCGTGGTATTGCTTCGCTCTAGCAATAGCCTTCGTCTGTATCACCGATGCGACGACGCAGGGTTGTAATGATACATCTTTCGAAGATGTGATTGTCGCCTCGTCTCTGAGCGGGCTAAATTGCCAGGCAGATCGCAGTCGCCAGTCAACTTATATCATCAATCTTGAGGACGGTAATATTTTTGCCGACTGGCAGCTTTCTCTTTCTACTTTTCTGCTCTGCTTACCTTTTGCGCCTTGCATCATCGGAGCCTTCAATTTCATCGTACAGTTACTGATCAGTCACACACCCATACATGCATATTCTACGCGCCGTTCTTCGTCTGCGTTGCGTCACACAACGACTCTTTTGGTTTTCGCCTTGTATCATGTTACCCAAAAAAAAAATAGGAAATGGCGCCCGATTTGAGGCGTAAAGTCGACCAAGCCCGGGCATCTCGGCTAGCGCGGGAGGCAGAGATGAAAAAACAGGTGGAAGCACAGGTACGGGCTTTTTTAAATAGCACTGTGTTTGGTTTTTTTCTTCTTGCAGTCGTTTGGGTTTAGGTTTTAGAGTAGTTGTGGATCATCATCAAAGTGGTGCAGTCAGAAATGGCTAGCACTCTCGGTGGATCTTCTTTGTTTTCCTTTCCTTTTCTTTTCTTGTTCATTCTTGCCTTCAGATGATTTACTGAGATATGTGCCTGTGTTTTGCTTTTTTGTAGATCTCTGCAGACCAGTCAGAGAACGTGAAACCTATTTGGGCCGATCCCCCTCAGAGAAAATAAAAGCTATCTCAGGTGTGGTTCCGGATGTCTATCTTGTATTGATTTACTCATAATCGAATTCGCGTTTGAAAGATGCATATAAAATTATCTCTAGCTCCGTGGATGGTGTTGCTTGTTTTCTTTTGTCCTTGTTCGAATCTCCAACCTATAATTTATTCCGTTATAATAATAGTGCTGTACTCTATTTCTCCGAGGTGATGCACAACACACCACTATGGTCTATTTTGCGGCTGGCCAATCTCGCTTTAACAGCTACCTCCGCGCCTGCTACCGTCTACTCAGAACGTGGAACCAACACAGCGACACTAGCGGACCCAACATTGTGCTCCTCATTGACATGTTTACTTCCTAGGATCAGAGCGCCAGCGTACAACTTGTCTCTGATTTTGACCACATCATGTTCATCATTTGGAGTTGTAGCAATACCATCTGTCAAGCCAGGTCTTTCTGCACCCAGACCTATCTGGTGCTCACAATACGATTTAAGAAAGACTGATATTGAGAATTGCATGGGAAGTTGCTCTCAGAATCAATTTTTGGGCTGGGGGGCTCCTGCATTCTGAATCTGAATTGAGGATGACCATTCTGGTCATTCTGGTCATCAATGCGTAGCGTCAGTGACCGCTTGTCCCACAATGTCAGGTCATTTTGCCTTTTGAAAGGAAAACAGGCAAGCAGGTCTTATGAGCTATGACATAGTGAGTGCTTGATGATATTGGAGGGCCATTGAATGGAAAGAATACGTTTCACCCAGACGCTGTCGGGAGAAGAATCCCAGCGTATATCGGGCTATAAATGACTTCGTCGAATCTTGACATTTCTACCTTCCCACATACCTATTTCTTCAGATTGATCAACTGCTGAAGCCGTAGGCAATTAGAATTTCAAGACAAGGAGTGACTGTCACTTTTATACATAACTATAAAGTATACCTGTATTATCTGATAATCTTCGTTGTGCAATCAGCCCCCTTCCTCCCTTTCCCCATTCACACTAGCACCAATTTATTTGCCGCGGTCACAGTGTTCGTATGTCTTCTCTATGGGATCAGAGAACTTCGTGATCTCTGCATTTGTGCGCCTCGCACTGCCGCGTCTTGCCTCACCGCCTTTTTTGGCTTCTGTTGTGTGTTTCGGGCGATTGTATGGGGATGGGGAAGACGGCGGCCAGTGATGTATTGAGACACGGTTTAGAATGCTTTCATTTAATAGCTTCACTTGTTCACTTGACCTCTTTCAAGGGTTTCCTTGCCTCATTTCTCGGATTCAGTGTTGAGAAAAACGGAGGCACCGCCTGATTGTATCCGACTACCTGATCAGCAAATATTCAATAGACATGTCACTGGTAATTCTGGATGATCATACAGAAGTAAACGTGAAAAACACTGAATATTTAGAAGCTCAAGAAGCATCGGTTTTTAGACGGGTCCGCAGCCGTGTTACATGCTAGCAATTGAAAAATAAAATATCCACAAACATGGAAGCCATCTGAAAGACACGGGGCTGCTCCGCGCGAAGATGAGCAAGTGCTGAAAATGGACGGCTACCAGTGATGGACTGGTTTACCGGTGTCAAGAAGTCTCCAGTGGGAGTGCCCACGACGCTGACAACGTTGCCGACCTCCACTGCGTTCGGGACGTTTCTGGTTTTGGCCAAGGATGCGCGGGAGTGCGGGAAAGATGGACATGGACGAGTGAAGTAGGTGAGAGTCGGCCCCATGGAATTGGCGCCAATATCTATGATACGTGCCGGGAAGTTCACAGTTTCGTTATAATGAAGCTGATGGCCTTGTATAAGTATGTACACCGTTGACGGGTGCAGTAGGACTATAATTTTAGATTTAAAGTTAGCGGGTCGAGGGTCAAGGCCGGTGGCAGGTGCGCCGTTGTGACGCAGTTCGGAATTGGATTCGTGGGCATTGTATCTACATAAGAGGTGATGAGTAGCGCATAAGTCTTCAAAATCAGAAACGAGATAATACATGGCTGGTTCACATTAATGTGACGATCTAGGAGAAAAATTTGATATGAAGGGATGGGAGGTTGCGTTAGTCAGTGTGACGGGCACAGTCGATGGAAAACTTAAGTCACCTCCTGCGTTCGACTGTGGCTGAGCTTTTGGGACAAATAAGAAGAGCAAGAACATGGACCAGGTTTAAGCACCGCTCTTCGAATCCTCCTAGTTGCGCGCTTGCATTGAACAAAGGGTGTCAGAATAAACGCAATTAGAAAGACTTATTCTATCAATACATGATAAAACGCTCAGTTATAATAGGTAGACTTACGACACAATGGTAGGCCTATAGGGTAAACACTAAGCACTTGAGGTGCAGAGCTGTTCCCAAGAAAGTGAGAAATTATAGATTGTCTGCACCGTAATAATGCGCAATAGTAATACTTGAGAAAGCTATGGTATAACGCGATCGATACTTTAAATACGTAGAGTGTTAGACATATCCATTCTAGTGAGGGTTCTCGTACTCTGAGAATGTGTCTAGTCGGAGTCGTTTTTCAGCGCAGCTACACGCGCGGCAGCTCTCTCTGCTAAATCTACTCCTACAAGGATTTTCGAAGCTTTCCATAGCTGCACCACATTGATGACATTCTTGAGGAAGAAGATAGGGAAGCATGAGATGGCCATCAGCTGGGGATAACTCAGAGTGCCCAAGAATGGCAGAGGTAGACCGATTGGAGTGGTGTTCCATTTCATAAGATACAGGGCCACGAAGAAGAGTTCGTTGCCAGCGCAGACGAAGAAGAGAGTACGCTGTAAGACGATGATGTCAATATTGATGAGAGTAATGAGACGTCGTGTGACGAACCGAGTCGTTGTAATATCGCCACAAAATGCGACTGACATCGCTCGTTACAAGTTTATGGCTGGTGGAACCAGTCACGAGAGAGCTTGTCGAAAAAAGTCAGCCTGTCTTCTCCTATCCATGTCGATAAGAGATAAACGAACCTATACATATGCATATAATGACTGCTGAAATCCAATGCGATAAGAAATTGGAAGAACAGCGCAAAATCAGGATAGGCCGAAGACAAGTAGCAAAGCAAGCATGAAGTAGTACACCTCAATTCATTATTAGTCAAAATTTAATGTGAGAGTAAGAATTGGGACATACCTGTCTGTCACCATGTCCAGAACCGCTCCGAATTTGGAAGTTTGTCCCAAAGCTCGCGCCGCTTGTCCATCCACGGCATCCAGAAGACAAGATACACCATACAATAATGTACAGTATATGGGATGGTAATTCATATAGTGCAGCGACAGACCGGCCATTATGACGCGTGTGTAGCCTACGAGGCGGAGCCGTCAGTATGACGTGACAGAGACCCGTACGAATAAGATACGCACCGATGAGGTTAGGCACGAACAGAAAGACGTTCTCCGAGTAGGACTGTGCAGTCGCCAAATCCACCGCTCGTTTGGCATCGACTATTTCGCTGGAACGTCGTCGACGGCGCGTCGCGTTTGCTTTAGCCATTGTAGGAAGTATGGTCGGGATATGGGGTTGAACAGGTGGGGCAGCCTTGGAGCTCGGATGTCGCAGATAGGTTACGGAGAAAACCCAGACACCGCCCTCTATTAGTGGCCAAAAGCTGGGCTGCGGGCGGTTTGCTGTTTGCACAGTCAGTCGAACTTGCGCGGTGCTGATGGAAGGTCGAGAGTTTCACAGCCGCTCACTCAGCCGCCAACTTGACGCGGCCCGGCACACTCATCATTCAATTTTGCTGATCAGTGCGTTATGCGTCATCTCAGTGGTGTTAAAAACAGCGAGGAGCAATGTCAATTGCAAGCGAGAGGATACACTAGTGCTATAAGAATACTGGCATACTTAGAAAACTATTAATCGAGGATAAAGGCCAATGCTACAGAATATGTTCAAAAACGGATGAAAGCAAAGGATGATAATACACAAATGCACATGCGAGGGACATACGATATAGGGATACAATATTCAATAATCAGTCGTAAACGGGTCGTGAATTCGTATGAAGGGTATCATGAATCCTTGGCATTGTAATGAGTCATGATTGAGAGGGTCCCGGTTGGGAAGATCCGGTTTGCTTGCTGGAACTGCGATGCTTTGTCTTCACCCGCCGAGGTCGTCTCTTGATGTCATCGGGGTGCTCTTCTTCGACATCAAACACTACGCCCGGTCGCTGTCTCCTGACTTTGGCTTTGGAGCGCTTCTGCAGCCCAGCTTCTTCATTATCTCGCCATTCTTCAGTTGCTAGCCTCGGATCTCGCCAGGGTGGCGGCTGTATTGGCGCTTGACTGTGCATAGATGCGGTCGGAGAACCTACAACTGTGTTTGGCTAAAAAAACAACATTATAATGGATCCATAATGAGAAATATTTTCGTACCGCTGTT
The DNA here is from genome assembly GCA_015484465.1 of Pholiota conissans. NCBI lineage: Eukaryota > Fungi > Basidiomycota > Agaricomycetes > Agaricales > Strophariaceae > Pholiota > Pholiota conissans. The sequence continues at coordinate 13,728 of MU155200.1, forward strand.
CCATCTTGGGCTTCCAATGACGCGACCGACATTCCCCGATTTCTCCTGGTAGTAAGGTATTTGAATGGTGTGAAGACATTGGATTTTTTCTGATCTATTCCGTGTATAGGGACGGGTATAGATATGGGCGGAGGAGGGTCTCGTCGTGGACGAGGATTCATGCGTCGAGTGTCCGGCTCAGGTTCTGATTGCATTGCTTTCGGGCTCGAGTCCGGCGTCTTGACAGGTCCGGTTGGACGCCATATCTCATATTGTTGAGGAGGGTTTGGAGTTGTAGTGCTCTTCTTGAACACATTGAAAAATCCACCTCCTTTGCGCGATGATTGTGATGCAACAGACGGAGTAACAGACTGCCGGGAGGTGGTAGGTTTCAATGGCGCGGAACGCGCAAGAGAAGATGGTGTCAAGAGGATGGTTTCTTCGGAAGGGGCCTTAGGAAATGATGGAACTTTTTCAATCGATGCATGAACGGGGGGATTGGATTGTAAAGTGCTCATTTTGTGATAAGCTTGTGCTGGAGTCGCGGATCTTGGAATTTCCTGGGACGAGGCATTGGCGATCATTGAGGCGGAAGTTGAAGGCAAAGAAGCAGAGTGTTGGTGCCGAATGGAGTATTGACTTGTTGGCAAAGACAGTGGAACGGGTGCTGCGTTTGTTCTTCTGTCTTGAGAGGATATTTGTTCCATGCGACTTGACGGGTTGATTTCACGGCGACCGGATATCGGGCCCTCCGCTGGAGCATCTCGCTGGGGCAGAGGAGGGTGGGTAGAGGTTTGAGCCTGAAGCGAGGACGAGGGAATTCGGCTGGTTGAAGCCGAAGGATTAGCGTGTTGGTGAGTCTCTCGTCCTTGCCCGGAAGATAGCGATGGTTGCGCTAGATATGTCCTAAATGCAGACGGCCGACTTTCCTGAGCTATAAGAGGATTACGATTGGATTCAGACGGTCTCTGCAGTGTCTCGACTGGTCTTTGCAATGGTTCAGGCTGTTTATGGAAGAAATCAGAGGGGTGTCTTTGAGAGACGAGATGTCGAGATGGCTCCGTTGGAAACATAAATGGTGTTTCTCTAGGTTGTATTGAAGTTGTTCCTTGGGTATCATATGTTCCGATTCCCTTGCTACGCGTGTCCTGAACCGAAAGCGGATTACGAATTTGGTCAACGGAATTTTTCTGAAGTTCAGAGGTATATATTTGAGAGGGATTTTGTCGCTGAGTTTCTCCTGGTCCTTGAAAGGGCATGTACGCATCTCGTTGAATTGCAGAAGGAGGCTGAGGTTGAGTTGTTTGTGGTCGAACAAAAGGGACTCGGTTATCTGGGGCTGGTGTTTGCCGACCTGGCTCAAGGGTGGACTTAGGTAATACCTCATATGGATATTGTTGAGGTTGTAGCACTGATGCAAAGGGCAATGGGGGTTGTGCTGTCGATGATCTAGCGGGAGGAGGTTGAATTTCTTGGATAGCTGATACATCGCGAGGTAAATCCGCCGGGTATTTTTGAAATTGAGGATGTCGAGAAGAATCTGGTTGCATGACGGCAGGAAGAAGATCGCGAGTTTTTATTAACTCGGAAGGAGGAATGACGTTTCTGTTAGACGATGACGATAATGTCCGCTGGCGAGCGACTTCGACTTTCATTGGAAGAGGAGCAGACACATCCTGGATATCTAGGGTGATCTTCGAAGGAAGTGTGGGTGAAAGTAAATCAGCCAGATGAGGTTGCTGAGCCTTGCGAGGTTCTTGGAAAGTAATTTGCCCATGTTGATCTGGTTCGTCATGCTGCCTCGTGATTGTTGGCTGGTCGTCAGACGTCGTTATTTTGTGCAAACGCGTAGGATCCAAGCGATCTCCGCTGTCTTTTCGACTACGATACTGTTCCGTTGACGCCTGTCGTGAATGAATGCGCTCCGGCTTGGAAGGTTGAATTTTGCTGTCGGTGACATTAGACTGCAGTTCGTACCGCTTCATCATCTGCTTCATACTTTGTTCATTGATCACCTGAGCATTTTGACGACTAACATCCAAGTCGGCCCCTCTGATCGTTTCTGACGGTTCTTGGGAAGAGACGACAGCAGATTTCTCGTGGGTCGCTTTGATCAAGGCGTCTTCGAAATTCGTAGTAAAAAACCCCAAAGACGGCGGATCAGCTTGCAGGGATTGGTCGACAATTTCTTGTTTGTAAATCGAACGAATAGGAGAAGGCTTATTGAAATCATGGCTATTGGCTCGGGAGTCCAGAAGCGGCGAAGGTCGTTCTCTTCGGTTGACTGGTTGAGGATTCGCCATGTTATGTGGGTGTCCTCCAGATGAAGCATTCTGAATGATGTCCTGGGGTAGCTGGGGTCTCACAGCTGGAGTACCCTTTTATGTGAATACTATTGACATTAAAGATGCGTCAAATGACATACCTTCGCCTTGATTTGAGGGAACCCTCGTTCTGGTAATGTTTCCGACCAAAGAAGTTTGATGAACAGGGCCAACATCGTATTCAAAAGTGGCGGATGGGTTAGGCAAAACTGGTTCAGTCGTAGGATCCTGTCTCGGTGTTGCATAAGGAGGCTGTCGGGAGACTGGCAAAACAGGATTCGTGCTGCTCCCAATTGGAATGCTGGACAAGCTCTTGACAACTTGTTCCCGCTCTATATCCTTCTCTGGAACACGAGGATTAGCATCGGTTTGTTTTGTGGGCAACAATGGGCTGCCTTGTTTCGAAGTTGCTTTCGCCATCGGGAAAAGGAGATCTTCCACGACCCTGGTAAATGGGGAATCCGCAGTCAAAAACTGAGTATTAAGTTGCGTTCGAGGGCTTTCCTGATTGGAAGAGTTGAGCATTCGAGTATGATCGACGACAGCGAGAACCGTTGGTCGAGATATAGATGGAGTGTTCAGAATGCGATGACTGTACCCTGGGCTGTCCTGTTTGCTTTGCGAACCAGTGGGAGTTTGTGGTATGCTGACTTCTGCTTTGTATGGAGAATCAAGTTTGTCGTTTCTACGTCTTCCTGGGCTCTCTTTGTTGCCGACCAAATGGGTTAAGCTAGATTCTACACGAATAGGAGAAGGCTGATAGCCTCTCGAAATGTCTCCCAGTTGCAGTTGAGTACTACTTTGGAAGCCCATCGATGTAGGCGGCCGGAAAATGCTGGCCGCTACGTTTCGTACCATTGCCTCTGGTGTTTCTTCAACCTTTTGAATCGGCTCATTCTTCACATTCGCATATTCGTCTTCTGCTACAAGAATTTGGTGACCTTGAAATGTACCTGGCGTAGGTGTATACCCTTTGTTTGAACCGCTGCTGGAAGCGTTGAAAAGGGCAATTGGACCCGGCTGAGGAACTTCAAGTTTATCTTTCTTGATTGGAGTACGCTGTCCGTGAGCTGGTATCTGGCCTACATGATCTGGCCGCAATTCAATCCTCGTAGCTGGTCGGCTTATCGACCACCCAACTCCCTCATGACGTGACTCTGGTGTTTTTTCTTGGTCATTCAGGGGCGTAATGAATGAAGCCTGAGGCGTTGTAAAATGACTTGCACGACGAGCTGTCTTTTCATGCGGGGCGTCAGTTACTGTCTCCTGTTGGCGCGTGGAAGAATTGGAAGCAGTATTTTCGATTTTCCTTGCATCCAAATGAGAAGCCCTGTTCTCAGTATCTGTAAAAAAAATTTCTTCAACAAGGCATCATATGGCGATCTTTGTATATCATGCGCACCTGTAAAGTTTTGCTGTGATATTCCCTTGTTTACCATTACAGAGGGAAACTGTTGTACGGGGAAAATAACATCCTGCTGTAATTGTAGCGCTTGCAGCTGGGTCGACTCCGTCTTGAGGGGGGGCTGTCGTGCATGAATTGGCTATACGCATAATGAAAATTAGGAGTTGTACCAGGAGAACGGAAATTGGTGAATTCTTAGCGCACATTCTGGAGGTCATCATCGTTATTTCGGTCTTTATCAATCTTGCCAGCCTCTAGAGGGGCAATAGATGAAATCTCCGCCACATGGGCAGGGTCTTGAGTTCGCAGGCTAGGCCGTTGGATTTCGAAAGGAGCATTCCTAGAGAGTTGCGCTGGAGTTGCCGGGATTCTGGGATTCTGGGATGCTTCGTGAGAGACCTGAGCAACATTGGGCATGGCCTGTTGGATGTTTTTCGGGTGGGACGAGCGAGGAAACGATTGAGTGTATTCGACCTTCACGAACGAAGCGATAGTGGTATTATGCGGCCCAGGAATATGAGAATCTACTTGCTTCGAGTAATTTGTTCGCGATTTCTGCACTTCTACGGGCAAGGTGGGTAGCTGTGCGTGTCTATCTTCGGAGCGTTGTCGATTTGAGCTTGCTTCTGCATGTTGCCGAACTTTGTTCTCTAAATTGGATGGGTCTATGTTGGAAGTACCAAACGCTTCTAATACGACAGGTCCTTGATCAGGCGTCCGATTTGGAGTTGAATGTTGGTCCCCTTCACGCTCGTAAGAGTCGTAACGCGTTTTAGAGTGCTGCAATTCCGCTGCATCGCTGGTTTCATTCGTATTGACATGATGAGGTGAAGTTAGGGGTTGAACGTGTCTCTGATCGAGAGCACAGTGTGCCATAGAGCTTTATCAGTGAAACGGAGTAATTTTCGGGTAGGAAAACCGACCGTTGAAGGAAAGATTGTGACCACTTTTGATTCAGTTGCATCTGCATTGTTGTATGCAACCTGGGCGCGTGAAGGCGGACGATAAGTTCCAAATGTAGATGGCTGTAACAATGTAGAAGTCAGCATTTTCGCTTGTGTGCTGAACACACAGCTGTACCTCGATTGTATTTGAATATTTTTCATTTGATTGAGATTGTGCTCTACTTTGGGATGGCCCAATGGATTGCAAAGAGGTCACAGTTTGTTCGACAATAGCAGACTGCGACGCGGGTTCATCGATCCGTGGTTGGAGCTTCAGACGATTCTTATTGCATAACATTATGTAAGATTACAGGCGAACCAGAGGATAGTAACACTTACGATTTCTCGGCGCCCTCGATTATCTTTCGCGTTGTTGGAGGCAGTTGGAGGGTTTGTCCCGAGTGACTCGTGTGGCAATCGTTCGACCGGTGGTGGAAGATCAAGAGTTGTTCTCTGAGGTGTTTCTGGGACCAAACGGCGGGCCCAAGGGATGTCCATTATCATCGTTGGCTGGAGATGTTTTTCAGGTGTTGACGAGGTGACGAAATTGAGGTCGTCCACAGCCTTATCTTGGCGAGAACGGGAAATCTGCGCCAATATAAGGACAAGATATAAGCAGAGGAAAATTGCCAGACCTTAACATGTTCATGTTGTTGGCGTTCGTTCAAGACAAGTAATGAGTCGTCTGAAAACTGTACATCGTCCAATATTAGTTGCGCTGGTTGCGGCTCGATCGATGAACGCGGAACCAGCTTGGACGCTTGACTTGGGTAGTTGTCGGACACCCAACCAGAATTCGTTTCCCTTCTATTGTGGTGATGGGCAGATACAAATCTGTGTTGTCTGAGGTCTTGCTCTCCATCGGTTGCTTCTGCCCGGTAACGGTTTTGCTGACCTCTTTCTCGAGTTTTTGATTCTCTTATCGATTTCATGTCTCGCTCTCTACGATGTTCCCGCTCTTGGACCCGAGATTCACCTCTGGATGCTTGTTCGCGTCGCTCGTACACATTTGTGAGTTGTTCTTCTTGTGGTCGCTCCAGTCCTTTGGGGCTGCTTTTATTGAGATCCAGCTCCTTGTCTTTACCCTTTTCCTTGTTACGCTCGGCCTCACGCTCTCTCAACCGTTCCTTCTCGCGTTCTCGGCGGTCCCTTTCACGATAGCGTTCGCGCTCCCTTTCCCGACGTCTCTCTCGTTCTTGGTCACGTTCGCGGGCTTTTTCCTCTGCTTCCTTGACTCGCTGCTGTTCTGCAAGTTCTCGCTCGCGTTCAAGCGCTTGTTCCGTCTCTCGCTCGCGTTCTTTTCGTTCCTTTTCGCGTTCGGCTTCCCTTGCGAGATCTTTTTCTCGTTGCAATTGTTCGCGTTGAAGTTGGAGTTGTTCGCGCTGAAAAAGTTCTCGGCGTAGCTGTTCCCGCCGAAGCTGTTCTCGTTGGAGCTCGCGCTGGGCTTGTTCGTGCTGGGCTTGTTCGCGCTGGGCTTGCTCGCGCTGGGCTTGCTCGTGCTGAATTTCGCGTTCGCGTTGGGCTTGTTCGCGCTGAGCCTGCTCGTGTTGGGCTTGTTCACGTTGAGCCTGTTCGCGTTGAGCC